>BBXU01001992.1:0-170922 GCA_001598975.1 Parachlorella kessleri
GGGGGGGGTAATGGGGGTGGAGGGCAGGGGTTCTCCTCAAACCTCGCTGGCAGCGAGTACGTCAGTTTGCTTGTGGCATGACTAAACAGACTGCAGTATTGCTGGGAGGAATGGAAGTGATCTAGTGTCAAAGCGATATTGAAGCGGTTGTGCTCCAGGCGCGCATAGCGTGATGTGGGCCCTTGTGGTGGTGGCCTAGGCTTGATGGTGTCTGCATGGCAGAGGCATGCTTCTGCGTTTCGTGCACTACTTCTTTTGCAACTGCAGGACACACACACCTCTCTGCAAGCCGACCCATTCTGCCCTTCTTGCGCAGAAGCGTGCCTTGGAGAACCCTAAGATCGAGTTCCTGTGGAGCTCTACAGTGGAGGAGGCTTATGGCAATGAGAAGGGGCTCCTGGCCGGCCTCAAGGTCAAGAACCTCAAGACAGGTAGAGGGGTGTGCAGAGCACCTCCTGCCAGACCTGGTGTGGTGGGAATGGTGCTTCGACCGACCGCTGGTGTTGTGGGAAGCGTTATTGATTGATTGATTGATTGATTGATTGGTGCTGTGGGCCAAGGTGGAGCATTGTTGGCAGTCGAGGTGGTGATACTTGGCTGGAGAGGTGGTATGGCATCCTTCGCTCCTGGCGTGAATGGGCGGGCTGCGGGAGGCATAGTGGCTTGGCATGTGTGAGTGCCGACCTGGCAGTTACCTCCTGGCAGCTTGCGTGTTGAGTGCCAGATACGGTAAACATCATGACACTTGAGAAGCAGGGATGCTGCCTGGTGGACACAGGTCACAGTGCTTGCTTGCTTGCTTGCTTGCCATCTGCAGGGGAGGTGACTGACGTGCCTGTGAGCGGCCTATTCTTTGCCATCGGCCACGAGCCCGCCACCAAGTTCCTTGACGGCCAGGTGTGTAGCAAGAATCACCCAGCAATCCCTTCTCCCCTCTTGTCGCATCTGCAGTATGCTTGGGGGCATGGGCACAGAGTTGTCCAGCAGCGTGCTGCCGCCATGCGTTTGTTGAACACTGCAGGGTCGTGCATCCCACAACAACCATGCCTTTGTCTCCTGCCCGTGGTGCAGATAAACCTGGACGAGGATGGCTACATCGCCACTGTCCCCGGCAGCACGGCCACCAACATACCGGGCGTGTTTGCTGCGGGCGACGTGCAGGACAAGAAGTGGCGCCAAGCCATCACAGCGGCAGGCTCAGGTAGGTGTGCTCGATGAAATCTTTCCTACGTGCCACACGGTAGGCAGGCAGTATGGTCGGGATGCGCATCTGTTGCCAGCGGGTGCTGTACACTCGAGGTGGCCTGACGACGCTGTCACTGTCGTAGTATCAGAAAAAACGGCAGCCTTGCTCAGTCATTCTATCGCTCAGGCCTGTTGTGACTCGAAGGGATTTCGGTTAATTGGAACATCTTGCTGCTGACCCGTGATGAATTGCCATGACATGGAGTTTTTGCCCTGCTGCTGCAGGTTGCATGGCGGCATTGGAGGTGAGCTTGGGCCATTGGGTGTGGCTATTGGGAGCAGCTCCTATCATGTTGAGGCACTAAGATGACAGAGCATCATACTCTTGACTGCAGATAGCCTGTTTTGCTGCAGTCGTATGTGTTGGGCAGATATCAGTCAGTGCCCTGCACCCATCACTCGTGCCTAGCTGCAATGCCTTCCTGGTCCTGCTTGCATACGGTCTAGACCCATTTGTCCAAATGGTTTCTGGCCGACCCGGCTAATGTGGTCCGCCTGGTTATTGGTCACAGGTGGAGCGGTTCCTTGAGGAGCATGGAGAGGCCTGACTCAGCATGCCAAGGCTGCCCCAGTCAAGGCTGTGAGGAGTACCACGCTTTGACCGCAAGGGCGGTGGACTGCAGCTGGCTAGCAGGAGCGCCGGCCCAGCCACAGCCCTTCTGCGCTGGACAACAGACTGGGTACGCAAGGGTTGGGCACCTTGATAATGGCACACTTGTAGCCGTGTGCCTTGTGCCACTTCTTGCACTTGCATAGCTGCCCTTCTTCAATTTCTTTGCATGGGGTGCGGTTTCATGCCTGCCATGCCAGAATCACCTTACTGATTTCGTACACCTTAGCATTTAGTAGCTGTTGTCACGTAACTGTAAGGGCCAAGTAGCCCATGTGTGGTTTGGGTGTGGTTGCCTATGTGAGGTTAGGGTGTGGCTGATGCACTTTAGGATTTAACCGCCCTTGGAAACGGGCTTCTGTCTTCCACCAGTCCGGCAACACTTGTGTAAGCTGGCAGGTGTCTTCTGCGAGAGGTACAGCGGCAAGCGTCTTCTATTCTCTAGCCTCTTACTGGCTATGGACTCTCCAAGGCGGGGTTGACTCAACTGATGGCCGGATCACCCGAAGCCTTGAGGCCAGAAAGAGTAGGCAGAGGCTGTACACCCAGCGTACTGCTAGGCGTACCAGCTGCAGAAAGCCTAGGCGTGGCACAAGTGAGTGGCTACATGCCAGTGGGGAATTGCCCGATGGTTGCCACATTGGCGCCCCCATAATGTTTTGTCACCCCTTGGTGTGTGTGTCCCAATCCTCTGCTGGGCTGATTGACGCTCGAATAAATTGTTGGCTGCCACTAGGGAAGAATACATACTGGATCAGAACTCAGGCAAACTCAGAGCATAACTGCCCTGGAGTGACCCACTGGATCAAACTCAGGCAAGGCCTAGGAGCATACTTGCATCCAGCCCTGGCAGCATATCTCTGCCCGCACTACCTGCCACCCTTACCAATAACTGCATCCCGCCCCCGTCAGTACAGCCGCCTCTAACTCTCCCTCTAGAGGCCTCTCAGAGTGTGTTTGCACCGCCTGCCACCATGAACCCATAGCCATTTACTGCTGTGCAACGATAGGCAGTTACATGCTGCAGCATGCTGCCGTACAACATGCATCCGTACGACCCAGCCCAACCCAGCCGACCATCAAAAAAAGGGTAGGACACGTCTAGACATCAAGAATCCAAGTAGGTTGGTCGCCCAGAGCTCCAAGGGGCAGAGACATGTTTCTGAAGGCAGCCCTGGTAACTGCTGGTGTCTGACCTGGGATGACCAACTGTGGCGTGCAAAGTCAAAGTTTCGGAGCTGAGCATGATCAGCACCAGCCTCCAAACGAGGCGCAAGGGACCAGGGCCAGGCAGGAGGCACGAGGAGTGGAGCAGAGCTTCATCGTTTTCTATAACCGACGTTTCTGGTGGAGCGACGGGCTGATAGACTGCCTGACAATAGTGAGTGACGCTGAACCGGCATATTCCTGGAGTTCCACAGCAGCCAAGCATGCTGCAAGGCAGACCTGTTCCAAGCTGCAGCGCTGTGTTGTTGTTGTACCCCCGGTCCTTTGTCCCTGCAGGCCGGTATAGGCACCCGGCTGGCGCGTGGCTGGGACAAGATGACGCCCCAGCAGCAGCTGCTCTTTGGCGGCTACATCCTAACAGTTCTGGCTCACATGGCCTGGCGCTGGGTGCTGCCGTCAACTTACTGCCGTTGGCGACACTTCACAACAACAGCGCTGACGCTGTTCGCAACCTGTGCGCCCTGGTTCTGGCGGCGACGGGTGGCTGGGTTGGCGAGGCATCCTCCCAGCCCTGGGAGCAGCAGTGGCCTGCTTCAGAGCGCCAAAGTTGCGACAAGGGTGGCACTAGTCAGCAGTTACACCCTGCAGCTGACTGTTTACGGTATGGGCAGGTGAGCAGCTGTGGGTTGTTAGGGCGGGTCTTTATAAGCCTGCTGCAAGCTCTGGGCAACAGCCATGCAAGCCACACTGCAGTGCAGCCCCTGCCCTTCTCAGTGAGCGGCAGGCGGCGCCCCGCAGCTCATGGCGCCGCACCCTTTGCTGCCCGGCTGTGTAAGAGCCACCAGAGGGCCTTCGGCTGAGACTCACAATGGCTGCGTCAGTGGCGTTCCTGTCGACCTGGCTGGATGCAGGCCCGCCCCCGCCTGGCTCAAGCTGCCTGCCCACCTGGCCTCCACATCAGTGGCGGTTTCTCATGTGAGCGCTATGTGCCGCACAGCTGAGTTCACCCAGCCTGCAGCTGCGTTCTGGTTCGGTCGTACCTACCGCGCCCTGCAGATGTTGGCCCTGATGCTGCCGCTGCCAGCGTCGCCCCTGCTGCCCGGCCCCACCGAGGAGCAGGCTTGCGGCGCGGTGGTCACGATGATCCACGTCAGTCTGGGCTGCATCATACCCATGCTGATGGCAGTGGCAGCAGAGGCTCGTGCTAGGCGGCAGCATGCTCTGCTTCATCGGCAGCACTTGGAGGCCTGGCGGCGGCAAAAGCGGCGGCTCTGGTGGCAGCTGGCGGAGTGGCTGGGGGCGGGTGGCCGCCTATTCGACTCGTGGGCTGCAAACGCCGGTGCTGCAGTGGTTGTTACCGCATGCGTGTGGGATGTGATTGTGGGGCTGCGGGCTACAGGTGCTGACGCAGGCGTGAGGCTGGGTGGGTGATGGCAGCTCAGCTGGTGGGCTGCACAACTGGTGGGGATCACACATCATGCTGAAATGTAGGAAACCACTGTATCCATGTCAGTGTCTTCTTGGGGTTGTAGTATTTCCGTAACTTTATTTAGGGTCAGCTCGGTTGATTGGACATGCCTTCATGAACTTGCCCTTGGGTTGAAAGGTATGCACTTCTAGTGCTGTGTACTAGCTGAGTTTTGGGAATTGCGTTTGTCGTCTGATATCGGTTGTCTCTAGGCTCCTCTTGCGAATTTCTTTGGACTTTGGACTGTGCACAGCTGTCCTATTCGTCGTCTCAGTCTCATTGTATTTGATGTCTTGGTTGATTCATGTATTCATGGTGGCAGGCATGCGGGTCTGCCAAAGCACATAGGGCGTTCGTTGCGGCTGGTCTGCCATTTGCGCTGCTGAAATGTGTCACCTGGGAAGTGTTTGAGGATGGCCTGCCCCCATTCATACTTGCCCGACTTATTATTTGCAGCGTGTCACACGGGCTGCACATATGTGTTTCCTTGGATAGCGTCCACGTCTTCATGTTCCTCTTGTATTGTGCCCTGCTGTGCAGTGCATGTTGTTTTTCCTCTCAGCTCTGGGTCGCACCCTTCATTACCCCTATAGGGTTTCCTGCATCCTTCTCACTTGCCACCTGATGCTGTTTGCTTTCTCCGGCTAAGCCTAGTGGTACAGACTCCCTGTCGCCCCATGTCTTCTTGTCTCACACATAACCTGAAAGCCTGGGTAAAGAAAGCTTTGGCAAGCGAACCAGGTAAGCTGCCAGAACCTCATGAGGCCTCACTTGTCAATGTACAGTTATATATCCGTCCAGTCCAGTACTGCCCAGCTTTACTCCCTGTTCGCATTACCTGCCACCCATACTTGCATATTGTCCTCAGAGCCACCGACGCTGAAAGACTGTGCCCTTGAAGTTTCACATGACACATCTGAGCACTCAGGCTTTGCCTTGACCTTACTACCTTGGGTGCTTGGTTGTAGCAGGCAAGCGCTATCCCGACAAACCTATGCAGCAGCACTCGGCCTTGCACCCTGGTGACAAGAGGTTGCTGGCTTAACAAGTCCTATGGGAAGTGGTGGTTGAGGCTCACATGCTCCCAGCGTTGCAGCTGAGTTATCAGCCAGGTGTCTTTCTAGAAGGCAATATACCTCGGGCCTGCGCCACCTAGCTTGGATCTACCTCACGAGGCCTCTTAGTACCAGCGTAGTGCTGTACTTCCAAACAGTTCAGTAAACCCAGCCGCGTCCAGCTTTCTCCCCATCTGCCTGAAGAACCTAAATTTAGTAGCTGCCACTCCACTTCAAATTCCTGACTTCTGTTGCCCTGAAGCCATCTCCAAGAAGTGGGTTTTGGCAACACTCTTGCCTCTGGCCTCCAGTTTTTCAGTGAGGATGTGGGGACTAACAACATCTGAAGGGCTGTGGGTACTGATCAGATGGGCACCGCAGCGTTAGAGTGACACAAGGCAGTCGCCACAATGCCGGAGCCAGCCAGAGCCTACGACTGGTCAGTGCCCGTTGGCAACGAGTATCGGTTCTTCAAGGGTAGGATCCTCGTAGGTAAGGCTTTGCTGATCTCAGTGCTTGGCTCGCTCACTGCTTCTACAGTGGGGCACCGCAGTCTGAAGTTGACGTCTTACTGCTCGCAGGCCCAGACTATAAGTCTCTGCTTGCGTCGTCGTTCCTTATATTTGCCCCCTCTGGTGAGGCACCTGCCTCTTCTCGGGCCACGTGTTGTCAGCAGTGGTCCACCGCCAACAGACACTCCTTGGGAAGCACCTCACACTCTTTGCCAAGTTCCAGTAAAAGTCAAACTGCTGTTACCACGTGCAGGTGTCTTTCTGGGGCTGGTGGCCCCCTACCTCGGCCGGCATGTGTCTTGGGCCCTGGTTGCTATCACATGTCTTATAGTTGCTGTGGTGGCTCTGGCCCTAATGCTGACAGCCTTTCGTGACCCTGGGTATATCCCACGGTCAGAGGATGACACCGACTGCGGGTAATGCGGCGACTTGGTGTGAAGCAAAATGTATGTTGAGGAGACTTGATTCGCCTTGGAGCTGCCAAGTTGGTGCCCAGTCTTGGATTTTGATGTTTTGAACACTAAACTGCGCCGATGCTCCTCAGTTGGGCATATCGTTGTGCCGGGAGAGCGCATGGGGCAGACGGCGTGTCACAGCTAGTTTGATGCTGGAGGCGTGCTGACCACCCAGCGAGACCTGTGGGAGGCTTGCTGTGCAGCTTGGCAAGAAAGGCAGCTGTATAGAATGCAGACTTTCGGCAAGCTTTGCTTGCTTCGCGATTCACTACTTGCAGCCTGCGGGCGCCCACCAAGGACTTCTTGATAAATGGGTACACAGTGACCACCAAATGGTGCCCCACCTGCAACCATTACCGCCCGCCACGCTGCTTCCACTGTGCTGTCTGTGACGCATGCGTGGACAAGTTTGACCACCACTGCCCCTGGGTGGGCACCTGCATAGGCAGGGTGAGTCTGCGCCGCGCTGTATTGGTATCGCGCACGGGATGCGTAAATGGGTGCCGTTCGTATGGGATGCGGTGGCATAGTGGCACGGGTGTCCAAGGCCTTCTGGCAAGCACTTGCGCGGCTAGCAGATTGACGGATATTGACGGGGCCGGAGGGCAATCGCTGTTCGCCGGGTGGGACAGTACCAGCTCCTGCAGCATGGGAAGATGGCATCTAGAGGACAGCTTTGAGGTGCAGACAAGCGCTGCGTGCCTCTTGCAAGCCGAGCCATTCCCTCCCCATGTCTCTGCCAGTCAAACATTGACAATGCTTAACCCTTGCATGTTACAACCCCTCTGCAGCGCAACTATCGCTTCTTCCTGATGTTCATATTCTCGGCGACCACACTCTGCTGCTGGGTGTTCGCGCTGTCCTTGGTCAATCTCATCCTGGCTGCTGATGACCGCAATGGCGACTGGAGCGACGCCATCGGGGCCTATCCAGCAGCCATCGTGCTCATGGCTTACACCTTCCTTGCCTTTTGGTGGGTAACACTTTGGATAGCATATGGTGCTACTTAAGGCTTGTGTGACCTGCATGCACGGTAAGAGTGAGGGGAGGATTTAGTTTATACTGTGTAGACAACTATTGTGTGGGAGCTTGAATGGCAGAATGGTTGCTGGTCATGGTACGATGTGCTTCTGGTTGTTAGATATGGACTGGTTGGTTTTAGTCGCAGGGCTTGCATCCTTTGCAGGTTTGTTGGCGGGTTAAGTGCCTTCCACATCTACCTACTCTCTAGCAACCAGACTACCTGCGAGCATGTGCGGCGGCGATACACAGGTATGGAGGGCCGCTAGGCACAACCCTAGAGGCGCATGAGAGATTTGCAGTGCACCAAAGCTGCGTCGCCATCGCATGTGGACCACCCTCCGGGTAAACTACCAGTTCCTTCCCCCTACCAAGTAGTTGTATATGCATGCAGACAACCCCTACAGCACCACGCTGGGACACAACTGCTGGGAGGCCTTCTGCAGCCCCATCCCGCCACGACACCTGCCGTTGCTGCCTAAGCAGCTGCAGGAGATGGCGGAGACGGTGCGTGCTGACGCGCTGAGGTTACATATGACACTGGTGTCCTCCACCTAAGTTTGCTGCCGTGGGATACAGTTCTGAGAGGTGGTGGGGCGTGCCAGCTGCAGGTGTAGTGCCTTGGTTGACAGGCTGCCATTCTTTTCCGGGGTTTGTTGATGGTGCTGGCAACTACGCTTTTGTGAGCAGCTTGGCTGGTATGTGGACTGTAGGCGGCCAGAAGCGCCCCCAGCCGGCCGCCGTCTGTGCACCTTCCCTACCAGCAGCCTCAGTATGTGCCAGGCGAGCAGCACCAGTATGCGCCAGCAGTGGGATACTACCAGGGGCACGAATCAGCTGGGCTGGCGCCAGGCCAGAACGGCAAAGATGTGGAGCTTGGCAGCGCACAAGGCGTGACATATGATAGGCAGTTTGGGCAGCAGGTGGGTCCTGCCAAGGATGCTCCTGGGGGACACGTATTGTCATGCCGGCTAGGTATGCCCTAAAGTACTCTGCAGACATCATGCATACGCGTAAGACATACGGCCGCCATAGGAAGCCGGCAGGAGGCAAGGCGGGTTGGGAGGGTCACCTAAACTATCAGTCCATAACGCCGGGGCAAGTTGGGGCTTGACTATAATGCAGGGTCATAGTGCAGCAATGCCCGTGCCAGGCGCTGTGGGAGACGCCAGCGGCGACGGGGGCCACTTTGCCATCAACATGGGGCAGCAGATGAGCGTTGGGAGCCCTGGACGGGTGGTCTTTGCCCCCGCCCATGTTACTGACATCCCCTACACAGACAGCGACGCAAGCGATGTCTCACCTGAGACCAGCAGCCGAGGGGCAGCAGCAGCGCACACAGGGCTGCGGAATGTTGTCACGCGGCACCAGCTGGAGCAGCAGCAAGCCCAGCCGAGTCAGGATGGGCCGTGTGGGGCTGGTGAGGCCAGCGAGGGTAGCTCCTCTGCAGCCTCGTTGCCCACCAAGGGTGATGGGGACAGCCCCCTGGACGCTGGTGGCAGTGATAGGGACAGTCCCTACTACCAGGGGCTGCAGTCCCCCGGGCCACCGCCACCTCAGCAGCAGCGGTCGCGGCTAGGGCATCAGTTGGGGAGCAATGGGCGCTCCGCTGCTGTAAGTGGGGGGCCGGTGCCGGGTCGCGGGTTGCTACAAGGGCAGCCAGAGCCTTGTGAAGATGGGAGCAGCGGTGCTGGCGAGCTGGGGGAAGCCCAGCAGCCCGGCGAAGATGCAGGGAATGTGGCCGAGGCCTCCTTGCATCCAGCCCAGCAACAGCAGCAGCAGGGTCCCGGCCGCCTGCGGTGGCGGGACCTGCGCGGTGGTCAAGCGGGGCGAGCACAGCAGGGGGAGTCTGGTAGCGAGCCAGAGCCGAACTTTGGCTTGCAGTCTCCCAGACCAAGCATGGATGTACGGGCTGTGTACCGGCCTCCATCATAGCAGCTGCTCTTCTGACATACCCTGGCAGGCAGTGGAGGCCCAGCTATGTGCGGCTCGTAGGGTCCTTCCTCATTTTAGAAAGGGTGGTTGTGTGAACAGAGTCGAAGGTGGAACTGTAGGGACAGGGATGCAGTCATGCTCTGGGTTATTCGTTTTGACAGCCAGCTCGCTCGCTCATTCTTATACCTGGGATTAGGCCTTTCATCTTTCGGAGTGTCAAGCTTGGGTGCGTCTGTTATGACTGCTGGCATGCATCTGTCACCTGCTGACCACATTTTTTCCGCTTGGCTGTGTTGCTATATGAGCATGACGGCTATACATGTAGGACCCTTTTGTTATGTGTTTTGTGTCGCAGGGTGTAGTTTGTGGCGCCTTCTCTGCTGAGTTTACAAGCCTGTCACCTGACATTTCACCTGAGAAATTGCTGCATATCTTTGGGAGCAACATGCCTTATGCTGACAAGTTTGCTGCCAGTGCTTAAATCTTCCCAAATCCCTTGCTCTACAAGAGCCTCATTCCGCCAGCACTGGGAATGGTGCCTCCAATCTTGCTTGGGTTCCACCACCGTATTCTGGGCTATCTCAGCGAGGCTCCGCAGCCGCACACCCTTTAGGGAAGAACACCTGCTTGCAGCAAGAAGCTTTGGTTGGGTGCATACTGGAGGACCCACACAGTGCTTACTGCTGTATGCACTGCCAGATCTGTCGCCAGGGCAGTGGAGTGGTGGCCTGGCCCACCTACTGCGGGGGGTAAACCTGGCTGTAGCCGTGCACAGGCCACCACCTATTGGTGCTTCCCATAATCGCCCCTTCCACATCACAGCAATTTGCCAACAAGGAGCTCCTCACATTTGTCCGCCGGTAGAACTCCTCCTCGATGGCTGGGCGGTGGGCGTGCTGCGGCTTGCATGGCGAGACCTCTGGAGGGCCATGTGCCATCATCGCCATGGTCTTGTAAGGACCATAGTTGCGGTCACGGGTCAGCGCCGTGGGGTTGAGGGTGTCATGCTTCACCTGTGGTACGACCAGTCTGTCTCTCAGGGCGGACTGATTTGATTGAACCAGGAAGCAAGGGCCGGCCCCGGGTAAGCGAGCAAAGTCCGCTTGATTAGGCACTGACCTTCTCACAAAACTGGCTGTCCTTGTTGAAAACTAGGTCAAACAGCAGGGGCACGGCTTTCTTGGCCTGCGCAGGTAGGGTGGAAACTGCGCCCCCGCCCTTTGCTTGCAGCTTGTCCTGAGCCGCCTTCTGCATCCGCCTCTCGTGCTGCACAGAAGATGGTCGGTCGGTAGGATTTTTGAACGCAAGCATGTCATAACTGATAGGTCGAAGTATGAGCTTCCAAGAGCATGCACCCCAGCCTACAGTGGCCCATGGTCAGCCTGTGGAAATTTACCCGCAGCTGCTCCCGCTGCTGCTCCACTCTGGTGGTGAGCGTGAACTCATCCCTCTTGGAGAAATCTGCGGTGCCGAAGCCCAGCTGCTTCTCCGGCTGCTGCTCTGCGTAGGGCCACCTGTCTACAAACTGTGCCTCCTGCAGCCAGCAAGCCGACCAGCAGCATAGCGCACAACAGCAGGTATCGATCTTGTACCAATCACACCCCATTCAAGTCTCTCCCTGTGCGGTACCGTCCTCCATAAAAATAACTCGTAGAGCCTGGTTTGCCACACAACAAATAAGTACCCATCATATACCCAAATTAAGTACCCATCAAGTGACACTATGCTGTTGCTGGTTTCTTATGCCTACCTCTGCCAGGTATTTGTGCTTGGGGTCAAAATACTCGCTGGGCTGTTTTCCGGTCTTGGTGGCTGCGGTGCCAAACTGCTTGCCGCGGTAGCTGTCCCTTTCTGTAACCTTGACAGGGTAGGGTAAAGGGGAGTCTGTCTCGCCATGGTTTAGCCAACTGGTTGCACTGAAGACGCCCTTGCAGTGCGCTAGTAGCGCCGGCTGGTCACGCTTGTTATTGTTCATTTCCCACAAGTCGTTTCACCAGACCAAGACGCTGTGATATAGAGTCCTAAGAAGATAGGAGGCAGTGCGCCAAAGTAAAGCCCAGCACCTACAGCGCAGTACTGAGGGTTGATATAAAGCTAGTACCGAACGTCAGTACAGGCAGACGTGTGTTGTTGTTCTCACACAATCACTGGCCAACCCAAGGGCAGAGCTCAGCCCAGCTCAGCTGCAGCAGGTCACTCCCACAAACCGGCACCTGTCCGCCCACTTTCAGGAGGCGGATGTGAGCTCCACAACGAAGTTGTTTGCACGTCTTCTGGCGGCGAGCCACCCAAAGATGTGCAGCCTGGCTGGCGGCCCAGGAGTTGGCCGGTACCCAGAAGAGCTGGGAGGGTCGTGTTTTACTCTTAGTAAACTTTCCGTTTATGGCAACAACAAGTTTATCTACTTGCTGATGTTGCGCCTAGGGCGCGCCCACCCTGCTGCCCATGCTGTGTTTTGTCCAAAACGTCTGATAGCATTCAATAGCAATACCTTCCGAAGATGTTCATGGCACGTGTGCAATGAGTGGCTCATACCGTGAAGCTACACGGGTGCGTGCTGCAAACCTTCGATGAGAAGCTCTGCAGCCTGCTGTGTTCATATGTGTTGATACCAGAAAGCCGGAACTCTCCGACTCGCTAGGAATATGATCAGCCCGTTGACAGTGGACAGTAGCTGAAGCAGGGCAACTCTGCCCAGGCCCAGACGGGTTTGACAGTTATAGCAGGGCTTATGTCACAGGCAGTGAAAGGGATTCTTGGATGTTGTGAGCCACAGCCGCACAAGTATACACAGCAGCCCCACGACGAACAGGGGTTCCTGGTGGTCTCCGGGCGTGGCAGCCGCTGGCCACCCATCAACCACGCTGCGCTGCAAGCCCTTGTGTCTCTACGCTGGCAGGAATGCACAAGCGAGCGGACAGCAGCACTCCGAGCAGACCGGTTGCGGCACGTGTGGCTACTGCGCCACGGCCTTGCTGGCTTTGCAGGGCAGGTCCAGCTGGCTCGTTCGCTGCAGCGCCAGGCAACCGTGCTGTACAAAAAGAGCTGCTTTGTGGGCCTTGGCAGGGCATTCACTGCCTGGCGATCTCGCCTTGAGGAGCGGCGACAGAAAGCTGACAAGCTAGGAGCAGCCGATGCCGCATACATGCGCTGCCTTGCACAGCGAGGCTTACAATCATTGCGGCGCCACGCCGCCAACCGTAAGACAAAGCAGCGCTCCTTGACCCGCGCTGCTTGCTATCATTCCTTCTGCAGCCTGGCCAGAACATTGGACGCCTGGCGGGGCTGGCTGCAGCAACAGCAGACCAAAGAACGTAACACCGAGCTTGCGGCCGTGCACCTAGTTCGCAGTAGGTTCCGGTGGGCAGTGGGCATTTGGCAGCAATGGGTACGGTTGCAGAAGTTGCGGCAGCGCCAGCAACAGCTGGCAGGAGGCTTCTGCAGAGTACGCACGTTGGGCAGTGGGCTTGCTGCATGGAAGGAGCTCGTAGCATCTCTCAACAGCCGGCGAGAGCAGGCAGTGGAAGCCATCCAACATGCCTTGTTTGGCCTGGACCTCACGCTGCTGACCGTCGGCCTGAGAGCGTGGCGGCAGTACAGCGCAAGGCAGACGGCACTGAGGGATAGCATCTACATTGCCCAGAGGCTGCACCGCTACAACACGCTACAGCGGTGCTGGCAGTGGTGGGTCAAGCGCAGTTTAGCGTTCATTAGCTTGAGAAACCCGCTGATCTCACTCCTGGCCAGCAGCCTGCTGTGAAACCTTGCTGCCACGCTATAAGAGGGAGAAGGGGTTTCTCATTCATGGTGCAGGTGGTGCCTCTACATATTCCGTCGCCACCACTTGGCCAGGCTGCATGCCCGCTTGGTAGCATTGCTTCCCAGGCTGCTGCTGCAGCAAGCTTACCAGGCTTGGGTCCAAGCAGTCTGCGACGCTAATGTGGAGGCCGGCCAAGTCTACCACCGCACCCTGCAGCTCCCTAGGCAAGCTGTGTTTGATCATTGGAGTTCATGACGGTAGACTGCAATGCTTTGGGGGCTGTCTGCTCATAGTGTGGCCTAGTAGTCTAGTCTAGACTCTTAGTGTGGCCTGGCTGCCCTGTAGAAGCTGCTCTGTTCTTAAGACTATTTCGCATGATTCCCATTGTGGCTGTGTAGGGCCTTAGCAACCTGGCGTCGCATGTCCGCAAAAGCAGCGCAGCTCGCCAGACTGGGAGAAGTGTGCTGCTGCGCACATGCTCGTCTGGAGAAACATAGATTTCTTAGGAGCTGGCGACTCTGGGCAGCTCGTAAGACCGCAAGGCGGGCCTGCATAGTGCAAGCAGCTGAGCGTTACGCTGAGCGCAGCAAGCGGCTTGCCATGGTGCAGTGGCACGTCTGGGCGAAGAGTCAGTACCGAGAGCAGCTAAATTTTGACCGTGCCAGCATACACTTTGCGTCCCGGATGGCCCGGCTGGCACTCTCTTTGTGGCGACAAAGTGCCAGGTTAGGGGAACTCTTGACTTCGTTTGCATTGTACTTTGTTGAGCCGGGGGAATCAGAGTCCATACTGCCACCAGTGCCTGGCCTCTCTTCACATGCCACCCGCTCCACAGGTGTTGTGATCTGTCACTGAAGTACTGCTGACCGTAAGTGACTTGCCTGCAGGCTTCGCAAGCTGTCAGCATGCTGGTACCAATATCGAATGCAGCGGGACGTCTTTGCGCGCTGGCAGTCCCACACGAAGTACAAAGCACTCAAAGCTTTGAAGCTGCGGCGAGCTGTACGGCACAGGTCAGCAGTTATTTGAGGCTGTCAATCGTGTGCTTTTTGGAGGACGAGATCCTGTCAGTGTATGCTCTCGCTAGCCACTGATAATCTGACTGGCTAATTATGGCGAGCTCTCCGGTGCAGGTACCTTCACTTCCTGAGGGTCAGCATGTCCAGGTGGCTTGCTCATCATACAGTATGCGCTCAACGGCACAGACAGGCAGGCGAGCTTGTCCACAGGCACGAGAGGAAGACCATGCAGCAGATGTATGCAGCCTGGTCCGGCCCCTTCCTAGCTGCAGCAAGGGATAAGCAAGCCCAGCAGGCCAGGGCGGCAGCCCTGCGCCAGAAAAGGTTGCTAGCAGCTTCTCTGTTGACATGGAGGAGGGTGTTTCTGCCAGGCGCACGATCGCGGCGGCAGGCCTGGCAGCGAGCAGAGGCATTCTGGCGGGTGAATACCCTGCATGGTGCGACAGCAGCGTGGCGGCAGTATGTGGCTGGGCAGCTTGGGAAGCGTGCCAGGCTAGAAGAGCTCCAACAGCAGCTGCTGCCTCGAATTCTGTTGAGAGTTCTCCTGGCCTGGCGGGCGGTGGCGCTGAGGTTAGCTGGCAGGCGACAAAAGGTGACATGGAAGTTTATGGCTGAGTAACGCAGGCACAGCCCAAACACGCCAGGCAAGTTATCGTCCCTGCGTCAATTGTCCTGCGGTTTTGCTGCTGTGTATGTCATCCCTTCTTCAGTGTTTAGTGCTCCAGAAGCGAGTGCATGGCGATGTTGCAGGCTGCGAGGGCTGCCCAGCACAGGGAGTGTGCCCTCCTCCAAGCAGCTTACTCGTCATGGGCTGCCTATCTCGTTACTCGAGCGTTGAAGCGGCAGCGCTGGATGGCTGCTCTCCTAACCTGCAGCAGGCAGCGCCTGCGGCATTTCTGGCTGGTTTGGAGGGATGCGGCGCACACAGCAGCGGTATTGCGCCGGGTGGAAAGGCTGGAGAGTGTTGCTGGACAGCAGGAGGGGCAAGCGCACAGCAAAGTGTCAGCGGACGGCATGGGCAGCAGGCCCAGGTATGGTTAGCCATGACCTGTGAGAACCTGTTTGCCCCTGCTTGCTGACTGAAGAGGTGAAGTTTCCATTTGCATGTCTTCTCTTACAAGCTGCTGGTAAAAGGCATACGCGTAGGTATGACTAGATGTCGCCGCTGTTGCATGCAGGTCATTATATTCTGGGGGGTTGGGTACATTGCTGAGCAAGCTGAACAACCTCAAGTTTGCAGCATCTCAGCTGCAGCAGCCATCATGTAGCCCTGCTGCACCCGACCCAAGGGCACAGCCCACAACTGCAGCCTGTCCTGCTACGCTCTGCAGCCCGACCGTGTTCGGACGGGCAAGCGCAAGGCCCAAACCTGTGCCACTGCGTACTGCCATGCAAGCGGGCGATTGTGGCCGGGCTATGAGGACTGTGGCGGTGGCAGACGCTGCAGGTCAGGCTGGCCCTGTGCCTCAAACGCCGCTCGTTGACATCCCGCATGCAGCAATGCCAGCCTGTGAACCTCAACTAGCTGAGCTAGGCCAGGAGAATTCACAATTTGCAAGCCGACCACGGCCAAATCCACAACTGTGCGGCTCTTTTACGAGGGGCACTGTGGATGGAGCTGTTGGCAGCGCTTGGATGGATGTGGTCGCATGCGCGGCTGAAGGGCCGCATGACGTTAGTGATATGGGCTGCAAAAGTGTTCCAATGCTGTTCGCTCGGCAGCGACCCATGCCCAGGCGTTGGCAAGCACCCACTTGTGGTACCTTGTAGCAGCAGGAGCAGGAGAGTGTGCTCCCCAGCTACAGCTTTGCAAGCGGCCTAGGCGCTCGCATAGCAAGGCAACAAGTGTGATGGGCAATTCTTTTGTTGCATTTTATGACCTCCAAGAGTGATTGCATCGCGTGGCACGTCCGCTATGTCTCTTCTGCTGCTCGCCTGCCCAACTGTGGCATGTGCAATTTTTTTGCAGTGCCTTGCATGCCTAGATGTAGTACTTGGAGAGACCAACTATTGAAGCATCGGATGATTGGTAGAACACTACTGCTCAACCAGCCTGGCAGTTATTAAGTACCGGTACTAGTGCCAGGCAGAGGTTCAGCCGTTCCTCCACTCCACTTAATGCAACTGACCGCCTTTGAGGCAACCCAAGCTCCCCTATCCCTTGGGCTATTCTTTAAGCCATATCCAACTTCCTACATCCTGTCCTCCTGTCCATTTCTCTGGCCTCGCTACCTGCCCCGAAACCAGTAGGACCCCCCCCCCCCCCCAGCTTGAGCAACTGGAACAAACCCACAGCACGCTGCCCTAGTGCCTTTGCTGCACTACTATGAGCATGTCCCCATCTTGCCAATGCCCTGCCGTTTGGGAACAAGCACCAAAAGGGCAGGGCAAACAAGCAACTGCCACCTGGCCACCATCACGCGGTTTTGTCTTCCCGCCGCGGGCCTCGAAGGCCTGGGAAGGCAGAACCAGGGTGAAATTATAAGGCTTTGAGAAGTACAGTGTAGGTGGTTGATACAAACCTTCCAGTGTCCCGCTTGTCAACCTACCTGCTTGGTCGTTAGTGCCCGATTAAAATGGTAAGGAGGAACTGCTTTGATCACTCCTTCTTGAGCCTAAATACTCGGACTCAGTGGCAAACGGAGGCCAGAGCCCCGCTGAGGTTAAGACATCCCGTTCCTCGGTTGTGCCGACGCAGGTGACCTCCAAGCGCGTGGCCAACGCTAAAAGTGAGAAGTTCTACAAGCAGGGCATGGGCAAGAAGAAGCAGGCCAGCGTCTGGCAGGTAGCCTGGGTTGGGGCGTGTGCGGCTAGCCTGGGTGGCTTGCTTTGATGCCCCAACTGACATGAGGGGTGTGAGCCTTGGAAGCCCAGGAAGTATTTTGTTTGCCTTTCCAAAGGATCGAAACGGGCGTTGTAACGTGTGTAGCTGCTACCTGGGCTAGTACTCTGCTTGGCCACCTGCTTGTGGTGCGTGCCTGGTGGGCTATACAGGGCTGTGAGGTGTGTGGGTTGGGTTCCTGCCTTGCGTGCTGCTGTAGGCAGCAAGCCTGCATTGGCACGGGTCTACTTGTTGCGTCAAGCTGCTCTCAACTCGTAGGCTGCTGGTGCTTCTTGGTGGCCAAGCGGACCAAAAGGCCAGAAGCCTGCCGGCTGACGGACTGTGCTTTACTACTGCGCTTGCAGGGGCTCAGGAAGCAGCTGGCAGCGCACCCGCTTCTTATAGCGCTGTTTTTCTTCCTCATGGTTTTCTCAGGTGAGCAGGCTGTGGGATTTTGTCCCACAACGGCACTCGAGCGTTTCCTTACCATCGGAGCAGCCCTGTTTCCTGACACTCAGAGCAGCCCAGTTAGACGACTGGCGGGACTGTTGATCACCTGGCATGGTTGCAAATTGATAGGGGGCTTAGAGCGCACTTATGTGACACAGTAAGATATAATCTGCCCTGGAATGCCTGCACCAATGCCGTATTGAGATACAGTTGGATTGCTTTTGCCGGTGCAGGTATCTTCACCTTCTTTGCCAGCCTTCCCTCAGCGCGGCGCTTGTACGGTGGGGATGTGGAGGCCGAGTGAGGCCGTGCAGCAGTTGTGCCGTACCACAGTGCGGCAGACAGAAGAGAGTATAGAGCGTGCACACAATGTCCTGACGACGCTTTCCTTCCACGAGGCGCAACCCTGCCTGACAAGTACCCCTTCGGCCGCAAGTTTCATTGCCTTCTTGCATTATAGGCCTTCTGCTTTCTCTGCTGCTGTGTGTTGAAGGGTGAGACTGTAAGGAACAGACAGATACATTCGAGGCTAAGGATGCCAGACAGGCGCCTAATAATGTACTGTGTAACCTTATAGTTTCATGAGGCGCAGTAGCGGGACAATGACTGCCCCTGAACAAGGGCTGCAACGGATAAGTGGCCCAGAAGCCGTCTTTTAAGTAGCAAGCAAGGCAAGACTCGGGCACATTCTGCATCCAGCCCTGTCAGTCCAGCTCAACTGTCACTCCCTGTTCGCACTACCTGCCACCCATGCTAATAAAGAACCCAGCAAAGCCTACACCGCTTCTGCACATGTCAGCTAACCCAAGCTGATCGCCAGCTGTTGCCCAACGGCTCGGCACCGCGCACCAGTTGGCCTTGCTGCCCAGCACACGGCAGGGATGTGAATCCAGGGCTGTCACCGTGGAGCCCCGCCCGCTGCCTGCTGTGCCTCCTCCTGTGCTTTGGCTATCTGCTCCTGCTTCACCTGCTGTGCATACTCCATCATGCCCTGCACTGCCGCCTGCGCGCCAGGGTCCATGGCCGCTGTCAGCGCAGCAAACTTGGCCGGCTCGCGCTGCTGCACCGCATGTAGTGTCTCTGCAGACCAAAGCGGGGGCAGGCAGCTAACGTCAAGATGTGGCTGACGGTGTGTAACCACATGCGGGCTATAAGAGGTGGGGCAGCTTAGCCCCACAAACCAACAAGTATGCTGAGAAATGCAACCCTGCCGCTGTACAAGGCACCCATCCTTGACACCAATTGTGCCAAGCCCACAGCCACAACCCTTACGCCAAACTGTTGCAGTGAAAGGCGGTTCAACATCCGGATAAGACCTGGCCCAGGGTTCCACCTTCGACCTAGCCAAGGGTGCTCTGTGCTCACCAGCAAAATAGATGAAGGGATCAATGGCGTCTATAGGCGAGGAGACCTCCTCCTCCTCCTCGCTCCACCACTCTTCGTCAGAGTCATCATCGTAGTCATCCTTCTCGTCATGCCCTGCGCGCTTCGCCGCCGCCCGCTGCAGCCGCCTGCACGGAGCACGCAGGCGAATGGGGCCTGGTGAGGGGCAGGTCGGAACACTGCCCAAAGGATGTGTAAGCATAACAACTTCGTGATGCACCACCTGTTCGCATCAGCGGCAGCAGCATGGCAGGGACACTGCAACTAGTCACCTTCTGTCCCAGGCATACACACAAGCCAACTCTGGTCCAAGGTGCGGTGCCCCACAACCCACCTCAGATAGGCCTCGTCAACCTCTTCATCCTCGCTGTCCTCCAACTCGCCACCCTGAGACTCGGCCTCAGAGTCGGACTCGTTGCCTGCAACAACACAACCAGGAAACTCCTTCAGCACACATGGTCAGCAACTGCCACTCTCCAAGACAATCAACAGACAACGCAGCACTTGGCCACCACCCAGGAGTCTCTACAGGCCTCAGTGGCACATGGGAGGGCGTGCGAGCGTTCTGTGGGAGTGCATGACCTCCCCACCCCAAGGGACGTTCGCCAGTTGAGTCAGGTGACCAGGTAACCTGACCCTGTCCCAGACCTAACCGTCCCCACACGCCCTGCAGGGTCCCATCCTCGCTGCCTGCCGCTCACCAGAGCCGCCCTCTTCAGAGTCCGACTCCCCCCCGTTCTCCATGCTTTCTTGTTGCTGCTTCAGCGCCAGCAGCACCCGCATGGTGGCGGCAAGCACCTGCATGAGCAACCTCGATGAGCCCCACTTAGAAAACGCTCCCGGCATCTCTTTCAAGCCACACAGCACCAAGTACCTGCTGGCAAAATTCGTCTGCCGAGGCAGCCCTACATGCAGCACCACCCCAGCTAGCCAGCCAAGGCGGCTCTTGCTAAACGACGCCTGCGGGACTGTGCCAAAGCCCTGAAGGCCCGGCTGGCATGGAAGGGCAGCCCGCCGCTATGCAAGGCACCAGCAGCTGCTGGCGCCAATCAACCCATCTCTCTATCGAGTTTTGGATTGCTAACCTGCTGCAAGCCCCCAGCGACCTCCTGCGGGACCTGGTCTGCTGGGCAGGACAGGAGGGAGATGAGCCCGAGCGCAAGGATCTTCTTGTCGCGGGGCGATGTGAAATGCTTCATCTTGCCTGCAGCGGGCGCAGCTGGCGCACACATTCCACAACCCAGCATCAACCATGTTGCTGTCGAGCCATTCCACACCCTCTGTGCCCTTTCTTGCAAGTGTGCAGAACTGCTTGCCTGTGATGCCTCAGTCCCGAACAGCAGCAGTCTGCTCCCCCCCCCCCACCACACGCACACCCCTAGGTGCTGTTGCCTGGCTAACGGGCCGAAATGCTCCCGTTCTACTACACCCAATGATGGCAGCACCTCCCCATAGACATGCTACATCTTACAACCCGATACCTTCACATCCACACCTATCCCAACGATGGTAAGCGGATGGAGAGCAACAGTGTGCACACCCTATGTACACACGCCTACTGGAAATGGCCCCATCTCAGCAGCTGAACCCTGCCACTCACCAGACTTTCTCTGGCCAAAGATTGTCTGGCTCAGCCCTGCGAAGAACTGCTGCAGCAGGCCCTGCAAAGCAAGAAGAAGTGGGGTGCCAGCGTTCACCGACTCCTACACCACTGCATGTGGATCACACGAAACAAGGCTCGCCTAAACAACGCCATACCCTGCTTAATGTCATCCAGCAGCTCTGCAGAATAGGAGCCCAACACGACGCAGTCCCCCATTGGGCTCGCTCCCACAACAAGAAGGAAGGCAGCTGCAGCTACCAGAACCTGCCTGTTCTCATATCGAACCCCGGGGTTGTAAAACACCCACAAAACCTCCCTTCCTCACACTTGCCCAGGGGTGCTGGCTCACCTGCTGTGCCAGCTGGGCCAGCGTGAGGGCGGGGTTATAATACAGGGCATCGGATACCACCAGCATCAGGGCATCTCCAAGATCCTGGTCGTCCACCTCAGCTGTCAGCCGCCGCAGGACCAGGGACAAGTACGGCCCTGCAAGCCATAAAAGGACTTCCCGCTATTAGTCAATCCACAACGGAAGCAGGCCGAAAGTGCAGGCAGCAAAGAGCCAACAGGCGTGCTTGCCCGCCTTCCCGGTAGGATACCCAGGTCAACGAGAACCACACAGCAGCAGAGGCGTGGCGGGGGATGGACTTAGCAGGACCGTAGAAGAGAGGCACAGTGCCTTCAAAAAGCCCCCTCCGCTGGCTAATCCAGGCATAGCGTGGCAAACGTCAGTGGACAGGCCAACAGAACCAGGGCAAAGTGCAGGCCAAATTGGCTTGCCTGGGGCCAGGCCACTGCGGTAGCCCCTGAGGGCACCCTCATGGGCATTACTTACCCACGCAGTGATCCACACGGCCTTTACAGTGCTGCAGGATCACGCCCATCAGCCGCGGCGCGCACGCCACCTGGTCCTCGGGGTACCCGTCCCCCGTCAGCACCCGCTCCAACGTCTGCGCACAGCAGCAAACCATCGGCAGGGGGAAACACACCATGGGGCTGCTGCACCGGAGGGAGGTCCAGCCGCTACTTGGCTGCCTGGAGAGGGCGCTGTATGGCAACCAGTGGCCCCTTCGGGTTCCCTCTAGCGTGCAGCCACCCACACGCCCTGCCTGTATCCGGACTGCCGCCCCAACCTGCGCTTCATTCCCCTTGCGGGGGCTCCTCCCAAGCAGTGCGCCACCCTCCCAAAAAGCACACACTGGGATCCCTCCCCCAGGCAAACAGTGGTGCAAGTCCGGCGGCATCAGATAGGAGCGAAAGACGTCGGTGTGATAAAATCCTCAGCGGGCCCCGGGGGGCCCGTCAGTTGAACTATGCACAAGCATCATTGCCGGTCGGGATATGCAGGTATGGCGAGCATTTAAGCGAGCAGGTAGCCTTAGAGAAATCTGCTAGTATTGTCAGCACTGTAGCGAGAGCTAGAAGCTCCCGTCAGTATGAGTAACAAAAGGACCACTCATTGGCTCTTGAAGCGTGGACAGGTATGTCAGCCGCCGCGCAGCCATGCAACATGTACAAAGCACAAGGGATGGCAGGGGGCCCACCCACGCCTTGGGAACACAGAGAGTCCCAGACAATCCCAAACGCCTTGCTAACACAACTCACATGTGGACTGGCTGTCGCTAATGACCAAGGTGCAAGCGGCATAAAGCCCAACAGGCATGGCAGCTACAACCCATGCTCACCCCCTCCCCCCGGCCTTCACCACGCCCCACGCACCTGGTTTGTAAGATTCAAGTAGTGCGGCTGCTGCGAAGTCAGAAACACGTCGGTGCCCTTGGAGATGTAGTTGTCCAATGGCAGCAGCGCGTTTTCTAGGTAGTCAATTGCCCAGTCATTAACACACTGCAGCAGGATACGCGATGCCACACTCAGTCTCAGAGCAAATACTCAAGGCGGCAGACGACGGTCCCATGCTAGATAGATGCCCAAACCTCCCTCCAGCCAGGAAACTTGCACTCATCAGCATTAGGCAGGACTCACCAGCAGTGCACGCAAGCGTGGTGCCTGGCTATGTGTTCTCCCAGGCACACAACCTTACGTGACACACATCCTCCTACCCCGCAGCGTCTGTCGGAAAGACACAGAACAGTTTCAATAGGCGCACACAACAGGTGTTCCAGGGCAAGCACCCCAGGGGCGGCAAAAAACACACACACACGCGCGCCAAGCTCCAGACCTGCAGCATGAGCGGGTAGAGGGTCCACATGCGCGGCGAGATGGCGGGCGCAAAGTACGTCAGGTATGTCACAATCTGCAGTACAGGGACGGCGCATGGGTGAGTACTGGGACTTGGGACCTTGGCAGTGCGTGTGTGAGCGAGGAAGCGCAATGTCGGTGCACAGAACGCAGAGCAGGGCCGCCCGGTTTTTCCAGCACCCCCCTGCAGATGCTTCAGGCGCCAGGCAGCCACCAACCTGAATGCCCTGCTGCTAGTTTATGGTGCACACCCCTGCCAGGCAGCCAGCCGACCAACCAAGTTGTAAGCAGGCCCAGGTCCTGCCCCACACCCAGCCTGATCTCACGACCTGGCCGCCGCTGCCACTCCCAACCCCCCACCGCACAGCCGGCCTGCCCGCACAGACACAGAAACGGAGCACAGCAACAGCCAAAGCCCACAGGGGCAGGAGGGGACATCTGCTCAGATCGTACACACACAGAGCTACACAGCGCTGCCAGTGCTGCAGCCAGCCAGCCAGCCAGCCAGCCAGGTGGCTACCTGCATGACCTCCTCAAAGATGTCCTGCCCGTCGCTGCTGGTGTACTTGTGCAGCAGCGGGAACAGGATGTCCTCCAGCGGCGCATACAGCTGCGGCAGGCTTGCCACGCTCTCCAGCACGGTGCTGATCGCGCGCAGCACGCCGTACGCCGCCAGCGCGCCTGCGGGGCGTGGGTGGGGCGCCAGCAGCCGCTCACATGGCGTCGCCAAGCACCGAAAAGCGGGGCATGCAGGCCAGCAAGGCCACGCGGCGCTCCCCTCCTGCTGGCACTGCTAAGTAGAGCGGCGACAGCACCCCGCCATGCAAGCAGCATTGTGGTGTTGTCCGTCAGCAACCGCGGCTGCCACATTCAGCTGCTGAAACCTAACCACCACGCGTGCCTGGGGTGATATACCAGGCCTCATGCGCGGACGACTCACCCTCGTCGTCATCCTCGTCGTCCTCCGAGGCCACGATGCGCCAGAACTGCTGCGCCAGGTGCTGGCAGAGGCCGACCGCATAGGGCGCCATGTCGCCGCTGAACCGTTCCACCACGGTTTCAAGGGAGAAGGTGAGGTCCTCGTTGTCAATCTGCGGCCGACCGGGAAGCAACTCGGGCGCCGGATTAGTCAGTCAGTAAGCCAGCCGAGCGGGCCAGCCGGCAGAATTGCAGCTGGGCGGCGCAGCCAATCAACAGGGAGGTCGTCTTTTGGTCCCAGCAACGTGGCAGCAATATGAGAACCTGTCCAAAATCCCGCCCTTGTCCTGGCACCTGTAGCGGTGAAGACCGCATGGCAAGTAATATGGCAATAAATAAGGACATGGAGGCCGTGACTGGTGACGGCTAGCAAGCTCCTCACGGGCCATAAAGCCAGGCGGCAGTCATGGGCAGTCATGGTTAGCGCCCAGGGAAAAAACGCAAGGCAGCCTGCCAACGCAGGCCAAACTCAGCCACCCAACCACCCACCTCTTGGCTGAGCTGCAGGAACTGCTTCAGCAGCTCTGGCACCAGGGGCCGCATGCCATCCAAGTCCTCCGCCTCGACGGCGTCCAGGAACGACCGCACTGCAGCAGAGGGCGGGACGGCCAGCGCAATGGCAGTCAACCCAACTGTTGCGATCCGCCATGCGCTGTATAGGGCCAGGCCGCTGCTGCTTCCCAGGGGCGAACTGCGACGCTGTGCAAGCCAGCCACACGTGCTGCACCTGAAATGCAGGAAGCTGTTGCCCCCCCCGTACAGACACTAGCCACTGGGGGTGCTTTCAATGGAGAGTGCAAGAGATAAACCCGGGACCTCTAGATGTAGCAAGCTCCCAAGCACAGCTTGTGCCAAAGCCGTGGGCTCTTGTGGGCAGCACTGGCAGCGCTCTTGCTGGCAGCTGCCCGAGGATACGCGCCACTGCAAGGCGTTACTTCGTCCCACGCTCTCCCTCCACTTTGCCCGCTTCTGACTTTCCGGCGCACTCCTCAGCTGACTTGCCTGACACGGCGGCATCGATGCGCACGGGCAGCTCCGGGTCTGAGATGGCCTGGACCACCCGCTGCAGCAGCGCGCTGAAGGTGGGGCCCTTCCCTGCAGGGCTCAGCATAACACAGCCGCAGGCCGCTCAGCTAGACGTGCGCTGCATCCAGAGCTGGAAACCGCACTGGGTTTCTTGTTCCTTGGTTCCTGAGAACCAGGGCCAGACAGCTCACAGCTGGCCTCCCAGGTCCGGCTTCCTGCCAGACGAGGCTAGCAGAACGAGACAGCCGGGCCCTCTTCTCAGACCTATCTACGCCAGCGTACCCCAGCCATGCTGCCCACAGCTGCAGTTGCCCACCAGCCCTGGGGGACCAGCAGCGGCCAGCCAGACCTGCTGGCCCCCCTTGGTTGGCACTCAGCCCACGCAAGCCGGCAGGCAGGGAGGACGGGCTGTGCAGGCCGCCGCTTACCCTGGCCGTCCTGGAACTCAATGTCCGCGTAGATGCCGGCCAGCCAGCAGGCCTTGGCACGGAGGTGGCCGTAGGGCGCGCCAAACAGCGGCACCACGTGCTGCACAAGCATCGGCTCCAGCTGAGACTTGTACCTGCGCACGCACGCAGCCCCTCGAGATCTCCTCAGGGCCGCCCACCCCCATCCCTCGCACCCATCCATCGCTCCTCCATCGCAGCTCCTCCTGCCAATGTTCCTGGCCTCCCGAACGGTGCCACCTGGCAGAGCCGTGGGCGCCACCCTTCAGCAAGCCCCAGAATGCACGACGGTCTGCTGCAGGGCACATCGCCTTGGGCACATTACAGAGTGGCAGCTACAGGGCAGGACAGGGCGCCTGCGCGTCCGCCCACCTCTTCTTGTCCTTGAGCACGTCTGCCAGGGTGCCGATGGCCAGCAGGGCGCCGTCCATCTTCCGGGCAAGCGCAGGCGGGACGGCAGCACCAGCCGCCTTGTACTCCCCCAGTACGCTCACCAGGTGCTGCGCAAGTAACACATACGGCGCAGGTTCACATTCAAGGCAAGGGGCAAGGAGTCTGCCTGCCTTCCTGCCACAATCCTTCCCTAAACAGGGCACAGTGACCACAGGGGTGCGACTCCGACCAAGGCAGCTTGACACGCACTAATCAGCAGGAATGAGCAAAACCGCTGCCGTGGCGATCACCAAGGCCGCTCATGCAAGGCCGGGTCGCAGCCAGCTCATTGCTCCAGGGTTCAGCTCAACATTGCAAACCAAGGCCGGCCGGTAGGTAGACTCGTCTCCTGTCCAGCAACGCCTCGATGCTGCTCAGAGATCCCCTCCTCACTCACGTTCATGAGCATGTCCAAGCAAGACTTGGCCCGGGCCTTGCACAGCTCATGCACAAAGTTCATGGCCGCGGTCTTGGTGGAGTAGATGTCCTCGATGATGTCGTAGCCCTTGCGCACATACTCCTGCAGGGCCGGGCATGGCACATGTGGTTGCAAGAGGGGTGAGGCGGGAACGCTGCAAGCAAGACCCTCAGGGGCGAGCACAACACGGGGAGGGAGCACAACGCAGGACGCGACGGCAGCACCAAGGTGGCACCCAAAGCCGCCAGCCACACTAGTTTCCAACCCTAGGTCCTCCGCACAACCACTGCATATGCGAGTGTGGTGCGCAGTGCACGATTGCATCACCTACTTGGGGGTCATCCCGCCAGAGCTCCTCATCCTCATTGTCAAAGCACAGCATGGGGAACACGACACTGCAAGGCACCAGGCATCACCAAGCCTGGACAGCTGGAAGTGTGTGTGTGGAGGCTGGCCTTCTGTGAGGTGTGCACATATGCGCAAACCCCCTGCTACGCGACATGACCACAGCACGACATGTTCATGTGTCAAGGGTAGGTGTACATGACCCCCAGAGCACCCACCTGAGCAGTATCTGCTCGGCGTGAGGTTTGAGCGCCCTCCAAGTGTGGCTGTATGCCACTGCCTGAGTGACGTACTGCAGCAGCAGGTTGATCACCCGCGGCGACAAATACACGCCCTGCACGTGGTTGACCGCGACAGACTGTGACAACGCATTACGAACTCAACAATACCGAACCACGAGAACTCCAGACAGGTGTGCGGAGACGTGAACCGGCCCCCACACACCCACGCTTCACCCACTTTACGAACCCAACACCCCCCAATGCCATCCATCACCGCTGCACCTGGACGCAGAGCGCCTCTAGTGAACACACATCAGCGGAGAGACCTACTGGGTAACGGCTCATGCAAGACCCAGAGCATGATTGCATGTAGCCTTGTCAGTACAGTTCGCGCCCCCACCTCCTGTGTGTTCCCCTGCCACCATTAACACCCACACATCGACGCCTGCCTCCCTGCCTGCCTGCCGCCGCCCCTCCCTACCTGCGCCAGGCCCGCCAGCAGCTGCAGCGCTGCGGCCAGGAACGTCAGCGCGCACTCGTGCTGGAAACGCGTGGCAAACGCCACGTCGTTGGCCTCCTTGCACAGCTTGGGGTCACCGTACCTGAAGAGAGCACACTCCCCTTCACCTTCATCTTGTCACTCTGACACCTGGATTCCACCCATGCGCACCCTGGAGGCCCATGCACACCAGTAGGAAACCTTAGAGACATGACATGCAGCCACCCCCGGACAGCCACATATTTTCGGAGCAACAACAGCCATGGACGGGCAGCCACATAGTCCTTGAGCAACAGCCGTGGAGCTAGATTAGACACGCCCCGTGCCAGCCGGTTAACATCTTTTTATTATACCAGACAGCCCCAGCCCCGCCCGGCTGCGACCACCGAGCGCCGCCCGCCCCGCTGCACACACCGCTTCGCCGCACCTGTTAAACAGCCGGTAGGCGATGTGCATCACCCACTTCTTGGCCTTCCACCACTGCCACGCCTTGCGGGCGTCGGGGTCAGCAGGCATGTGCTCCTGCACCACAGAAGCTTCACACCTCTTTGACAGACTTTTACATTCCTACGCTGCCTGCCCACACCAGCCCTGGTCAACCCCATCAGACTGGACCCCCCAGGCTGCGGACAGTGCGGCTGAGTGGCTGCCAAGACAGCCAACCATCCAAACTGGGAAGCGCGCTTGCCGCAGAAGTACAATCGTGAGCAGGGTTGGCTAACACTACTTGCAAACAGTTACAGTGTGGTCCCCGAGTCTCCACTTGGGCAGGCCTTGCCACCCCCAGCCGGAGGTTTGAGCTCTCGTATTGAGTGACTGCCGGCCACAGGTGTGCACATGACGGCTAGACCAAGGACCTTTCTCCGGGGCTCTTTCTCGGGCCACTCCCACAGCCCGGCATCCC
Source organism: Parachlorella kessleri (assembly GCA_001598975.1). NCBI lineage: Eukaryota > Viridiplantae > Chlorophyta > Trebouxiophyceae > Chlorellales > Chlorellaceae > Parachlorella > Parachlorella kessleri. The sequence continues at coordinate 27,972 of BBXU01001992.1, forward strand.
CATCCACCCACCAGCGGCACGGGCTTGAGCATGAGGCCGTGTATGCACTCCATCCACCCCGCAAACTGCTCTGGCTGCAGCAGGATGGCGGGCACGTCCATGTAGGTGGCGCTCCAGAAGATCTTGCACACCAGCTTGAGCAGCTCCGCCAGGTCGGTGGAGGGAGACGGGCTCGCCATGAGCGTCTGCATGCTCACACGGGCAGCAAAAGGGGGTGTAAAGCAAGAAAAGCCAGGGTACGCTGCATCACCAGGGATTGCCGGTTAAGTGATGATCGAGGCAATGTTCAACTGCCTGCTGGGAGGTGTGTGCCAGACTTCAGCGGTCGGTCGGCCTCACCAGCAGGCACATGAGGCAGCAGCCCTTGGCCCCACTATGTGTGGCACCACTGTCGCCTGTGCACCGTCTGAACTCTCCTACCTGCTGACCGCAATACGGGTATGCACATCACCCACTCCGCCCGGCCTTCAGCACGCAAACGGCCTCCATCGTTTGCGAGTATCACCCTACAACGCGGTCACAACCCCTGTGCATGTCCACCGCCACTGCCCTCCCACAGGGCAGCCGCCGCCGATCTGCACCTTAAAGATGGGCAGCAGCAGCGGGAAGGTGGTGTTCACAATAGCTTCCAGTGGTGCGCGGTCCTCCTCGTCCCGGAACTCATACTTGCGGGCCAGCAGGCGCAGCACGTACAGCGCGCCACCGATGCGGAGTTGGTCCTGCAGCACGGCAAGTGGGGAGGCTGTGTGTACCACAGCTTGCCAAGGGACAGCCCAGACTGGGTGCTGTGCGGCAGAGGCGCTCCCATGCACGGCGGCAAGCTAGACGGTCATTGCGAACACATCCTTTAGGTGTGCGGAAGTATTCATGGAGTCCCTGCAGGACATGCTACCCCTATCCCTTGTTTCGACCTTGAATCGCATGACACTGCCACCCCAGGCGAGACCAAATGTTGTGGCCCCGTGCAAGCTTGCCGTCGGCACTACAAAGCACACAAATACCACATTTCTGTTGCCTACTGATTGACGCAGCTGGCACCCTCCACACTGCTATCTGACTGCTGTCTGACCCCTTCCTGTCACTCGCATTTCCATCTTAAATACCACTGGTATCATTACCGCCACAGCCGAATTGTTCGGCCAAGCTGCTGTAAAACAACCCCCCCCTCCCCCGGGCCCCGCCCTCCCCAGCTAACCCTGCCGCTCCCCACCTGGCTTGTCAGCAGCGTATAAATCTGCTGCAACAGAGCAGGCCACTTGTCTGGGTAGTCGCAGTAGATCATGCTGCGCACGCATTCTCCAAGCTGGACCTTGACGCTGTGCGGCGCACGCACCACGCCCTCCACTATCATCTTGCGCACAGCAGCCTTATCCTCCTCTGCCAGTGGGCTGGGCTTTTTGTCTGCGAAGCGCAGGCGCCACGGGACAAGCCAAATGAATGCAGGTGTAGGCTCCAGTGACTGTCCGGCGGCTGTCCAGTAACTGTGGATTTGCCAGGCGTGAAAGTCATCCACACGGATCAGTAGCCCGCTTTCTCAAGGAATTTGCTGCCTACAAATCTCAGCCCTTCACGACGAGCAAGCACGCCACAAGCACCGCTTGCCCGTCTCTAGGCAGGCAGGCAGACACCAACTAGACTGCTGCCAGTGCCGCGACCGGCCTTGTGAATCACGCTACTATAAACAAAAACTCTTGCTGCAGTTGGTTTGCCCAAGTAGGCCAAGCACGGCCAACTCTAAGGAGAGGGTACTGCCCACCAAGTGTTACCCAGCACTGGCAGAGTTACCCCAGGCGGTTGTGGCACTTGCCCTATTGGCAGCAGGCTGCCCGCCTCCCACACCTGGCGGCTTTCCCACTGGTACAGTAGCAGCATACTCTCCTGCGCACACGTACCTTCGCCCTCCCAATCCCTCTTGGCTGCGTTCTTAAAGGAGATGGCTGCCACCTGGCGGATGGCCGGGTCTACAGAGTCCTCCAGCGCCACCCGCAATAGGTTGACAATCTGTCCCCTAGCATGTTTATGCTGCAGGAAACGCAAGGGGCTCAAGACGTTCATTTTCATCACTAGTACCAACAGCATGCAGGTGGACCATGAAAGTTTCACAGTCACCTGGTTTAGCACTTCTTCTGCAGCCTTCCTGGCAGCCGGGTCGACACCCACACAGGCGGCCAGCACCGTGCACAACTGCTGAATGTCCATGTTGTGCCAACAGGTGTTCCCTTGCCCAGAGGCTTGCTGCCTGCCGAGCCCACGCGACAGGAGCAGTACTTCGTATCTTTTTAGCTTGTGGACTAATAAGAAGGCAGCGAAGGGAGCTCCGGCCCGCCCCCGCCACTGTTCGAATCAGGCGTCCCTGCATGCAGCTGCAGGGCCTCTGTGTTCTCATCCCAGCACTCGTATTGGCATAGAAGTGGCCAGGCCAAGGTCTCTAGAGCAAATCCCAGCAGCTGAGTGTAGGCAGTCTTCTGAAAAGGCTGGAGGGTATGTGGTTGAAGGTATTCAGCCCGTCCGCTTTCAGCTTAACGAGTCACCAAGACAAGTCCGCACATAATAAATGCATGCGACACTGGACCTACTATGTTACACCCAATGCCAGCAACATAAAGCCAGGGGACGGCGAACTTTCTCATTATCACTCACAGCAGAACAGAGGAGATACAGCAGTAAGAGCGGTCACAGTAGAAGAAGCGAAGTATACAAATGAGACCTCCCTGGAGCACCAGATGCTGCTCCCCGCCCAGCGTTAAACAGCACCGCCCCAGTCCCAGGCCTCTCAATAGTTCACCCCCGCCCATCAGAATCCAGTCCCTCTGCACGTAGCCCACACAAAGATTAGTCCTCAGAAACTGTACTCCTACAATAGACCAGAAGCATAAAATCTGCAGTGGTGTCCAATTGCAGTTACACTCAGGCAAAGGGAGCGAGGCAGCAGCTCTGGTGTAGCCGCTCCGCACCCCTCAGCCCACACTTCACCAAAGCAGGGGTCCACTGCTCGCCCTCATGCGGTGGCTGTCGCCCAAAGGCTGGCAATGCTAAAATCCGACCTGGGAATTTCTACTCCCTCGTACAGCTTGGAGATCTGCCCCACTATCACGTTGGCCGCCTCCATGAAGCCCTTGGCATGCTCTCGAGCACTTTCATCTGCAAGCAGAGCCAAAGCCGACCAACAGGTCCAACGTCCAAGTATGGCAAACAGCTGAAGTACACTGCATCAGAGGAGCTTCTGCACCTCAGCCGGCCTGTTCGTCTGCGCTGTCACAGCATAGTGGATCCAGGTAGAAGGAAAGCGCACACTTGATGGGGGCTGGGCCACAGTAATCTAGCCCAGCCTGCCACGCAGCAGCAACCAGGGCAATTCAAACTGCGTGCTTAATGCTAGCGGCCACCAGGCACTCACGTGTCTCGCCAATGCTGCTGAAGAAAGTCTCAGTCGAGGGCAGCCCCAACATGCCCGTCTTGATGCCAGCCCGCACCACCCAAGTGTGAATCAGCGCGAGCGTTTTGTCATATGCATCTGCACAGTATCCGCAGGGTCAGAAGAAGACCTCACATCACAGACAACAGGAAGTTCCTCAGGACTTGCTGAATAGACAATTCATGGAACCCAGCTCCACTGTCAGGCAATGCAGCCCACTGCGCAGTAGTGCGGAGCCCTGACCGTAATGCCAAAGCACGCACAGTTTACCTGTCACCGCCTCGCGCAGCTCCTTGCCCTGAGACAAGTTCTCGAATATGTAACTGATGAAGGACACGGAGGTTAGGAGCCGATGCAGGTTGCGCGAGGGGCTGTTCTTCTTCACGATACTACCATCCTGCAGGCAGGTGAGTGCCACTCAGACAGACTGGCACGGTGTTGATTAAAGCTATTGAGTACCAAGTACCAAGTACCAGGAGCCTGTTTTGTATTGCAACAACCCTGCAGTATTGTTTGCCGATAAATTTGTGCAATATTGGAAGGAAGCTGCAATACCGGCAACGTCCTTGTATCCACTGCTGTCCTTGTGACGGAGACTGTCGCATTTGCCAGTCGCACAGCCCTGATGCAGTGAACCTGGTTCTGCGCTGCACTACCCCTACCTTCTTGCCCGCAGCAACGACATCGTCCAAATGCGGGTACTGGTCTGCTACCTTAACCAGGGTCTCCCGCTTGCCGGAGAACTGCATAGGTTAACTACCAAGAGGTAAACAGACTGTGTGCAGTGGCTCGCGGGCAGATACCACTGAGGACTCCCGACAGCTGGAGCCGACCATGTAGCTCAGGTGCTCACGATAAGTTGAGGACATACCACACTGAGCACCAGCACATGAAATGCAACAGTTGCGTGCTGCCCACCTCCGCCTTGGCTATCTGAAAGACAGTGCCGATGTGGTCAAAAACTAGGACCACCTGCACGCAGAGGATAGCCACCCTGCACAGTGAGTGTTGATAATAACCTGGAAGATCTACGGGCTGGCCAGTAGGGAAAAGTGAAGGCCGCCCCAGCAGCAAGCTTGGCAGCGCTGCCCTGTCCCAGGATCACAGCAACTTGGCCACACAGGTCAACACCGGGTTGTCCGCCCCGCCCCAAAGGCCCGAGCGTTCAACTTCTTTCCCTTCCGCTTATTGGCGACTGCCGTGCCCCAGGCATGGCCCCACCGGGCTCACCTTCCCGCACGCCTCTGCAAACTCCTTCGTGCTCAAGCGCCCTCCGTTCTTGGTGAGATCAACAAAGCTTTTCGTCAGGTTGGGAAGGAAGCCAACAGGTTCGCTTCCGGTCATATCTCACAGGAATGCTATTAGTACTAGACAAAGAGCCGAAGTATACGAATGATCAAATCGCTGAATTCAGCAAAACCCGTCTGGGGACTGTTTGGGAGCCTGCCGCGGATGCCGCTCAAACCGCGGTGTTAGTGCCGGGAGCGCCTCAGCCAGGTCAGGATCCATGCCATGATCAACCGCTTCCTGCAGCTGGTGGGTTGCATGCACATGTCAATGGTGGCAGGGATGCCAACAAAGGAGAGATTGCAGAACTTAATAGATGCAGAAACTAATGGGGTGGGTAACGATGGTTAACAAGTAGTGTGAACAGAGAGGAGTAACATAGCTACTGTTTCAATGACAACGCAACGAGGCTGCCGCACAATCTGACACAGTTCAAAACATGTTGTAAGCTGCAGCCTTGAGTGTGCTGCTACTCCCGAGCCCGCCGCCTACCCCGCACAGCCTGCGACAGCGCTATGTAGACCGATCGCTCGCTGCCCTCGGCTGCACCTCCCCTGTTGCGCTGATGCTTGGCGTATATCAACGGCATTCCCACAGCAATGCCCACTGCAGCCATCATGAAGATGCCTACCAACACCTGCACAAACACAGAACACGCATACCTGGTGCGGCAGAGTTGCAGGCACCCAGCACTGAGGCAACTGCACGCAATACAAGCCAACCCTACTGCCAGTATTCTGGTGTCACCTCCACTCATTGGCCATGCACAGTGCAGGTCATGGCGTTCAAACTTAGAACATGCCGATGCTTACAGAATTGGCGCTGCTCTTGCTGACGGCTGCCTGCTGCGCCCGCTTGTACACCAGTGAGTACTGCTGCTCCATTTCCTCATCGCTCAGCAGCGGGCCCTGCAGCTCTCTGGAGCTGGTGTCGGCTACATCTTCGTCAGTGAAGCCTTCATCATCCAACTGGAGGGGAGCTGGCTCCTGCTGGCCTGCGACATACACAGCGGTGGCCAGGTAGTGGGCGATTCATGTAAGGGAAGGTGGCGGCTGTACATGGACAACACAGCAGTGGGCAGAATCCGCAGGTGTGTAAGCGTGCAGTGTGTGGGATGCGTGCAAACCTGTGGCAGCATGACAGTGCAAGACCCTGGGGGCGGAGACAAGGAGGTTCATTTGGGCCTTGGACGGCAAGGTTGGAAGCTTCAAGGGGGTGGTCCCTACGTCCGAATCTCATAACCGTCAAGCCGCATAGTACAAGCAAGAGGCCTTGGTAACGATAGCATGGGAGCACGGAAGCCAGCCCAGTCATCTTAATTTCAGCAGCCTCTCCGCTTGCAGGAAGTTGCCCGGCAGCCGGGGTGGACGAGGGCTATCTGTCACCTTGACCGCTTGCAGTGGCGCCACTGTTGATTCCACCCCGATCATCAGTTGAGGCACCAGCTTCGCTACCGCGCTGCTGCACAGTGCTTGGGTCGCCCTGCCCGCCTGCACTTGCTGACTCGCCCAACTTCTCTTCTTGACCCTCCCCTTCTCCACGACTGGTGCTGGCAGCAGCCTGTGCATCAGCGCTGGTCCCCGTCTCCTGACGTTGAGCGTCTCCGTCATTGCTGCCGCTGCCTGCCTCTGCCTGCACCCTTGGGCTAGCAGCGGTAACGTTGCCAGCATCACCGACGAGCGGCGTCACCTGCTCAGCTGTCGTCCCAGCATCAGCGGCAGTGCCAGCGCCTGCCTGCTGCTGACTATCTGTACCACTACCTGTGCCTTGTTCCTGAAGCTGCTCTTCGCCCTGTTGCTGGCCCTCAACGCCACCTCCTGCGACCCGTCCACTGCCGCTGATTTCGCTGCTGCTGCTGTTGCTGCTACTCCTGTTGCCGCTGCTGCTACTGCTGGCATCAAGACTGCTGGTGGTATTGTCTCTGCTACTTCTTGTGGCATTGAACACCTGCTGCTGACTGTCCCTGCCGCCTCCCGAAATAATAGTGCTGCCTTGACCCATTTCAGCCTGCATAAGACTGGCACATCCCACCTGCAAGCAACTGGTGTTGCAGCCGTAATAACTGCCCAGCTTTGGAGTTCACAATAGCTTATGCAAACCAGCACAGGATTTAGGCACTTCCCAAGACCGATTCTCTACTCGCCTTCCTCCAACACATCAAAACATCAACATTACAAAAAGCTTCTGCATGTGTGACACACACATTCAGCCCATTAATGCTGCGTGGCACCCACTGACCGTGATGTTAATGACCATGTAGTCATCGGGGCTGGTGTTGTCGACCCTGAACTCTGTTGCGATGTGCCACTGTGTCACATGCTGCGGCTGCAAGTCCCCCGGCCCGCCACCATACATCAGAACATCGTCCTGAAGGCAGGACAGGCCAACTCTAGTAAGAAGCGGGTGATACAGTGCTGCTGCGACGGCCATGACACACCTATCACACAAGTTCACCCGTAGGTCTAAGCGAGCAATCCGCTGCAATCATGCTGGCCACCTTCCAAAGACAATCGAGATGGTGAAGCACAGCCAAGGCCCTGGGCCAACGCATAGCTGTTGATTTCTGTATCTATGGGCAAGCTTGCCACCCTGCCTTACGTTGACAGGTTTCGTGCCATTGGACAAATCCCAGTCAGCAAATCGATTGCTCCACCAAAGCACCCTGTCCTCTGCAACAGAAAACGCAGGAAACCTGTCGTGTTGGGCAGTCACAGCGTTACCAGATTCATCCGGACAAAACACAGTTCCATTGCATGTGTTTATGCCACAAGCCTCCAGCTTGCTCACATGGCGTTGCAGCAGAGAAGGGGAATGAGGCTGGAAACGATTTCTCAGATCATCTTGAAACACCCACACCTTGAGGCGGGCTGCCCTGGCGGACATACATGGGCCGCCCATCATTACAGGCCACAGGCTTATACAGCCCGTCCACTCCCCCATGGAGCAGCGCGACCTTGGCGTCTGCACCTCGTATCCTGACCTCACAGACATCCGTCTCTGCAACCAGAGAAGGGTAGCCTGCCCCAGGCCCTTGGAAACTGGACCACCTTTCTGACGCAATTCAAGCAGACAATATATGCTTCCTAGATGGATCACATCATGCAGCGACAGCGGGGCCAAGACCAGATGTTGTAGTCGACCTAGGCTGATGTGGAAACCCATACCACATCCAGGCCGACTGCGGCAACTGGCTGCCGGCTCACTGTTCAGAGGTGCCCCATTGCGCGTGTCCGCACACTCTTCCTCCAGTTGGGCCGTGGGGTTAGGCATGGCATAGTCGTCGTCATAGTCTGCACGGTAGGCTGCTGTTGTTGGCTGGATCCTGCACCACCCAACGAGGCTGTCCTAAGTGTTGTGCCCAGCTGGCCCAGGTGGAACTGCTGCTCAGGGCAATGAAGCAGAGCAGGCCTTGCATCTATTCTATACAGTTCTCATTCTGCACTAGACGCCAAATCAACTCAGTTACCACGTGTTCGCCTGAAGTGTTCTGTTGTTGTAAGGCCCAGTTGGCAAAGCCAGGAAAGTCTTTGTCTGAAGACTGGCGGTGCAGCCTTACCCTGCAGTATTATCTATGCCCAAAGCCCCACCGCTGTAAGCTTCTGCGGAGAGGCTGTAGTCGTCACCGTACATGTCAAACTGGTCATCTGGCTTAGCCAAAGGGTCGAGCCCTGTGCCTGAAGGCTTTACATACTGACCCTGGCCAGCCACGCCTGCGAGAACTGTGCATAAAATCAACCCAGGTACCACCCAGCGACAGTGCCCCATACCACGGGCACTGGCTAGACCTCACACCGATGTAAGAAGGATAGCATCATGACCGATACCACGAAGATCGGTTGAAGGAGAAATGGAAGAAATACAGCTTCAATCAAGCAAAGCCACCTGGCCATGTCCGGCGGGAGTTGTTGAGAGCGCGCAACAGCAGAACTCTTGGAGTCCTCGCTGGAGGACAGTCCTATAACGTCCTCAGGCACATCTCGTCCACATTTTCAACCTAACTATGACCTGACATGCATGACCTTCCGCTCCAGCAGGCCTGTAATGTCCAGCAGGCGTGTGGGCAGAGCCAGGGCAGGCCTGCTTGTAATTTTCTTGCTGCTGCTCGTTCTTTTCTCCGGGATCGGGCTGGTGAGCAGCGCGTTCCGGTCGCTTAAGCAACCTGGCGGTGCGTCTCAGGAGCATCGCTTCCGCAGCCTGAGAGCTTCTCTGGGAGAAAGTTCTGCGCCTGAAAGCGAGCATGTCAGCGCCGAGCGGACGCTATGGGAGGCAGCATCGAGGGGGACGATGCATACATCCATGGAGACCCTGCCAGCATCACATGCGGAGCAGGCAGGGCACCAAGTAGCTCCGGCGTACTTGGCGATCACACCAGGAGGATCACTGGAGGCGACGCTGGGAGCGGCGGTAGCAGGAGCAGCAGTGACTGAGGTCTCTCCTAAGGGGCAAGTGGAGCAGCAGGAGGTGCAGCAACATACGGCAGCCGTGCTACGGAAGGTCCTGCCGGGTGCGCAAGCGCCCGAGACAGAAAGCATCCAAGCAGGAGCAGCCCTTCCGGGTGGCTGGACGGAGCAGCAGTTGCTTTCCTCAGAGCCGCAGCCTGGCATGTTGCACACCAGCGAGGGAGAGACTCTCCTTTGTGAGGTAAGGTAGCTAGCTGGGTGCGGAAGTCAGCTTTATCTTAGTGGAATGCAGTGGTCTCGACGAATAGTTTATCCTGCAACAGGCTTGCTGGGTGGTGCCAGTTTGGCATTTACAATTGAACTGCCTGACTAATGTAGAGCACAGTCTGATGCGGGTAACCTTGACAAATGCTCCGCAAGGCTGCCGTTGAAGCAAATCATATTTTTTTCTGGTGGGAGGCCTGAAGTAAGGATTGCTATGTGCAAGCGTGCGGACGTGAGTGGGCATGCAACCGGTGGAGCAGCGAGCTGGAGGCTCTGCTTCACAACATTTTGAGTCATCTTTGCAACCTGTGTACTGTTGCTGCCACGCCTCAGGCCAACATCAAGCTGAAGAAGGTGGCGCTCATGTTTTTGACCACGGGGCCTCTGCCACATGCCCAGCTCTGGGAGGAGTGGCTTGGCCAAGTGGCGGGATCGCTACCGGCTAGCGCGCTAGCGACACCCGGCGCCCTTTGTTTAAAACGATGTAGATCAGGTGAGTGTGAGGGCTGCGCACGGCACGGGGTGTTTGCCTGGTTTGGGTTGGGGAGATTGTTTGAGGTGGACTACGGGGCACGAAGGGCTAGGTGAGAGGTGAGGGGCGAGCTCCAGAAAATGGCAAGAGGTTAGTCCAGTTGCTGGGGCATCACAAGGTGTTGTTGTGTACAGCCTATCAAGCTATTTACCCGTCACCCAAATGGTGGTCACTGAAGTGTTCACTGCCATTCCGTTTTATATGTTAGCGTACACCACTGATGTTGACGCTTAAGGCGTACCTTACGCATCCTCCTCTCTGACCTCCGCAGGGCGTTGCACCCGTGACTGCGGGCCAGCAGCAGCATGCAGCCCACTATGTAGAGCGCAGCTGGCCTCGCAGTTTGCAGTGCCTCCCAACGCAACGGCGCTGCAGCGACAGCACCTTTTTAGCATATATGTGCATGCGCCGCCATCGTGGAAGCGATACCCAGCCGGTAGCCTCTTTGACGGCACACTGCTGCGGCGGAGAGTGGTGAGCCGGCGTGGAGTGAAGAAAGGGGTGTCACTGGTGGGAGGATGTGCTAAGCCAGCGCCGCCACGGGGATCGGGGTCTGCCAGATCGCAGATGTGCAAAGCAATTATGTGCTGAGCACTGTTTGGTTGGCCGCAAGTGTATGAAGACACAGTGAGGCGTGCCGCATTTCCCGCCCACTGGCTTGGCAGGGGTCAGAAGGAGCTAATGGGTGTAGTCTGAGCTCCCCAGCGCTGTTTTGCCAGTCTCTCAGGTGGCAGGACAGCGCCTTCAGCGCCTGCAGGCAAGGCACTGCCCTGATAGGGTCAATAACAGGCTGGACCTTCTCCAGTACAAGAAGAGCCTGGTTTGGTGGCTGCAGTTCACTGCCTGGGGCTCCCACACACTGATGATGGCTGAGCGCCGGTTGCTGGCGGCAGCGGTCATGGACCCGGCAAACGCCTGGTTTGTGCTCCTGTCGGAGACAACCTTGCCGCTGTACCCGCCGCAAGTGCTGTGGCAGCAGCTGCAGCACGAGACGCGCAGCAGGATCAGCGCATGCTGGGGAGAGGTGAGTGCATCCACCCTGTACTCGTAGCGCGGCAACCAAGTGGCTATGAACTGAAGGGCACAAGGTGGGGTCACCCTACTCCTGGGAAGGTGCCTGGAGAGAGTGTGTCTTCTGGTAGCAGTCAAGTGAGGTTGTAAGCAGGGGTGCTTACTGGGCTCCACTTGCGCGTCTAAGCGCCGGCACGGCTTCTGTGTGCTTGCTGCGGCAGCATGTGATGAGCCAGCGCTATTCTCGCTTCATGGAGACTCCCACGTTCCGGGCGGAGCACTGGCGGAAGTCCTCGCAGTGGTTCATGCTCACGCGCAGGTAAGGAGGTCAGCCCTTGTTATGGCTTCAACACTTGCGCGCTGCGTGCCGCTAGCTGACAGTGGCAGGCATATACCGCTCGCGGGTCTAGTGTGTGGGCCGTGCGCAGGGTGCTCTGCCATCGCGAAGTAGGCTTCGCAAACTCGGAGCATATGATTAGAGCCTTGTGTGTGCTCGGTGGCTGGACTGTCGCACTGTCGCTTCAGGCATGGATGGGTTCGTGTGTGCCCCTTCCCTTGACCACTGCCGCCCCAAAGCGCCGGCCCACGTGCCCTCTCGTGCAGGCATGCAGAGGCGGTAGTCGCTGACGAGACCGTGCACCTATCCTTCCTGCGCCACTGCCGCACCGGGTACGACCGCTATACTCGGGCCTATCGGTCCTGCATCAGCGACGAGCACTTGATACCCTCCCTGCTGGCATCCTTGGGGGAAGACAGGAACACCACCTGTGACTGGAGCGGTGGCACCTTCATCGACTGGAGCGAAGGAGGCAACCACCCGCGGTCGTTCTGGGCCCCGGATGTTAGCAAGGGTGAGCGCGTGTTTTGCTGGGGGGTATGCTGAAGTTCACACCGGGTTGGGGGCGGGCTGAAGGGTATCTTGTGGGAACCGCCACTGCTGTCTGCCACTGGCTTGCCGCCGTAGGTGCCCATTATTGCAGGTTGGACTATGTGTCGTGATGACTAGCACCCAGGGGTCAAGCTGCATTGTGTGACTGCAGCTGTCTAATCATCATAGTCTTCCGCCGTGCTCCCGCTGCCTTGCGGTCATGCGAGGACGGCGGATGGGCTACACCTCTTTACTGCCTCACTACTTGTGTGTTCTACTCTTACACAACTCAACATCTCGCTTTTCCGCCTCCAAGCCGCACAAAACCTTCTGACATGCCCATCTCCTCCTGTTTGTGTTTTGCAGGCTTGCTGGTGGGTATGCGTGGAGACCCGCAGCAGTGTCGGGCTGAGCCAGCCCTACAGGCAGCAGCCAGAAGCTTCGTAAGGCTCAAGGACTTGGCCGTGGCCCAGGAGGCAGCTTGCCAGCGGACGCTGGAAGTGGAAGGTGCGTAGTGGTTGGGGCAGCTTTGACATGGATGTTCAGGGGTGTATCAGAGGCAACGGTAGAGCCGGGCCGGTGTTTCTTAAGGTTGGGCAGGTGGGCGCCTGCATGTGCGGGCCCCAGCATATGCCTTAGGGTCATGCTGGTGTGCATTGGCTTGACCTGCTGGATGACCTGTGGGGCTGCCATGCTGGGTGCTCAGAGAGAAGCTGGGTGCCCGGTGCTCACCTGTCTACCGCCCGGCTAGCCATGCAGGCGGCGACCCCTTTGCTGCCACCAAGCTGGGTGAGCATTGCGCCATGATGACCCGCAAGTTTGTTGCCGACTCGGCCCCAGCGCTGCTACGGCTGCTGCACGACTGCTCCCAAGGCCTGGGGGTGCTGCCTTGCTCGCCGGGGGGCCTGGCAGCAGCAGGCCATGGAGCATCAGCGGCGCAGGCAGCCTTGCCTGGTGCAGCGGCTGCAGTCCCCGCAGCTGAAAGCGGGCTCAGTTAAGGTGATACGTAGCGGTCGTCAGTGTTTATACCTTGTAGATTTGTTGCAACGACTGGTGCTAGATTTGGACTGTGCTTCGTGGTACTGTAATTGTGACGTGTGGCAGCTGTAGACGGTGTGTGCCATCGGCGGCTTCTGCAACATTGACCTGTTTGCCCCGCCAGGCGTTGTTTTGAGTTGTGGCTTCTCAGGCCTGGCACCAGCGCACAAGGTGATGTACGTGTGCGACAGATAGGGAGCGCATTCTCTTTGTGGTATGTAGTTGTTCTTCATGAGCTCTGTGTTCAGCATGTCATGTACACCAGGCTCGTTTGTTCTTATGAAGTAGGTCAGCAGGTACGTGTTGGTTTCATGCTTCTCAGCACTAGTAGGTGGCGTGGTGTGCCGGTATTTGAGTAGTTGACAGTTGGGTAGGCAGGCAGGTGGGTGGGGGGCTTTGAAATGCCCCAGCACTGTGCAGCGCAAGGCATGATATAAACTGATGCCCTCTCTATGAACTGTGACATCGGCATTTGTGTGTGACACTAGCTTCAGCGTAAGCTGTCTTCGACCTCTGTTTGTCACATTCTTTGGCTCCCATATTGAAGGAGGTCCACCGCGGCTCAGGCCAGTGGTATAAGAAGCAGCGGCTTCGTCATGCATACTGTAAAATGTCATACCTCTGCCTATGCATTAAATGGACGACCCACACAGAAGTTTCGCCAAGGAAGTTGCCATGCATATCAAACTCTTATAGTTCTCTTGCAATGTTGGGGCAATAGAATGTTCAACAGCCTTGCCTGACATCGTAAGCAGCAGTCATTCTTGGGTTCACCTCATCACCACCATGTTTCTGCCTGACTACCTAGTCAAGCTATACTGTGTGAACAAGTCCTATCCCTTACTGGGCATGCTGGCAAACAAGTGCACTCCCCTAGAGACATATCGCGCCCGATCCAACTCTCATCAGCTCTTTGTGCATCCTGGAAAGCAGTTCCCACCCGCGTACGCAATACCAATCATAACCATACACTTCTCCTAAGTTGCCACCTCCATCGCAATACTGGTCACTGTCAGAAACATTGGTATTAGATCGATGGACTCAACAAACAGACTGGACATACCTCAAACCACTGTCACTTCCAACACTTTTGCCTCTGACAAGACAGGCAACCCCCAAATCCTTGAAACTTCCAAAAGCTCCAAACATAAAGCCACCCTGGCAATACAGACAGTGTCATTACTCGCAGCAGACCAAGCTGAACTGCCTCAACAAACCATCTGCTTGACATCTGGCTCGTGAGAGCTTACAGTGCAGTCCTTCAAAATGCTGCCAGGAGGACCTTCCATACCGACTACTCACTCACAAGCAAGCACCACCACCCGATCATCACGACCATAAGAGTGCTCCTCAGCGGGCGGAGGGCCCAGGATCATACGGCCAGCGCCATTAATGTACCTACACCAAGAAAACATGTCGAGGCGTGAGTCGATTGCCACAGCAACAGGTGGCTAGGCATGATCCAAACATTGAGAATGCCATTCAGTATGTACCGTATGAACCCAATAAGCACATCCTCACCGGCCTCGTGCAAGTGGCTGCAAGTGCATGGCAGATACACCGCTGCTGGCAGCCAGGCAGCGGTTTGGCCAACATTGGCCAGCTTACACGTCACTCACCCGAGCGCGGTCTCCCCTCTAGCTCGCACTTGCTCGGCCACGCTAGCGAAGCTCAGGGTCTGCCCAATGGGCAGGGCATACCTACATGGAGTGGACAAGCACGGTTCATGCATCTGGGGATCCAAACCTTGAAGAGAGCGCAGAGTGAACCACAATCGAGAGTGCCACCGTGCGTGCATATCTGAGGACCCCGCCCTGCAACAGGCTGTAGGACATCACTCCCTGCTCGCTCCTGACCTAGACACCCTGACCCAGCCAAAGAAACTACCTTGCGCCAGCACCTTGTGGCCGCATGCGAGGATGCAGCATGACCACCCTGCATGCCACAGCCCGCCCTAGTCGACCTGTGCTGCACCCGTCCGTCCCAACATATTGGCGGCTAGACCACATACCTGGCCGCTTGGTACAGCCGTATGGTGGGGCCCCTGTGCGTGGACATGAAGGCACCCAGCACTGGACGCAGCAGCGGCTCAGCAGCCATCTGCGTCAGCACCCCCGCCGCCAGCTCGTCTGGCTGCAGCAGCTCAGCCGTGATCCTGGCGGTGCCTGCAGCCAGCCCCCATCATGCCGTGCTGGGCGAGCCAGGCGCGCTCACTAGACGCACTCCTGTCATCTCCATGCTCACCTCCCCTTACCTCATTCCGCCCCTGCCCCCCCTCAGCCCCCAAGCCCAACGACAGGGTGGGAGGCGGACTGGGAATCGCTGTCCCCCAGGTGTGGTCCAGGTCGCCCAGCAAGCCCAAGACCCTGGTAGGCAGCCCACCCTCCAGCTAGTGCGTCCCACTCACTCACCCAGCTTGCCCATCAGGTGGTTGGCCACTTGCACGGTCTCCGGGCGCTGCACGGTGCCCAGCACGTGCAGCGGCGAGCGCTTGGTCCTGCCAGCTCGGACCACCACATCCTCCAGGAGCACCAGGGCGGAGATGATGTGCGCGTCCGCCTCCACACCGCCGCGGTCTGCATCGGGCTAGCGAGGTACAGTTTACAGCAGGGGCAGGTACAGTCACTGGGAGGAATTTGGGAACAAGGGGGTGGGGCGGGTCCTTGGCTCGGCATGGTGGCCAGCGGCATGGTGCCCGCTCATGACATGCAGTGCAGCACTCTGCTAACCACCGGCCCTCACAGATCAAATGAGGGACGATGTCTGCCCCTGGAGACATGCTGAGCTCAGCATGCACAGCAGCAGCAAGGCTGAGCACATTTTTATGCAGCCCTGGCACTACAGCCAGGTGACTCACAACGGCCCCAGCAGTTGCCGTCACAGCACCATATGATGCAGGCGATGAGCAAGCGTACAAAAAAGGTCAAGTACTGCTGCTTCCTTGGGATCATCCGTCCGACCTAGCCCTGGACGGCACATCTCACCATTCCCGGACCACAACGCACAAGCCCTTAGCCAGACCAGGCCAGCCCCCTTCCCCAGTCTCACCTGAGCCATTGCTGCTGCTTAGCACAACCGCGGCATCGGCCCCTGCCAGCCCCGCATCCTCCACCACTCTCCGCAAGTCTCGGCCACCCGCAGCAGCGGGGATGTACTGCAGGTGTACCGTCTTACGGGGTTCACGCCTGGCCCGCGCCTGCCTCTCTTCAGAGCTCTCTGAGTCTGCATGGGGGAATAGGCATCGTGCAAATGCTACCTAGTCTGGTGTAGTCTAACAGCATACTGACCCCGGGCAATGCTGCAAATTTTAACAATAATTTGAGCCAACCAGCAGCCAGAATGTACTATGCCCACGCAAAGGGGCTTTCATGCAGAGTTAGGGCAGCCCAATGAGCAATGCTCCTGATGAAGCCAGGAGTTGCTCCTTGGGAACTCCAGTGGAAGCTTCCCAGATCATACTATGTATGCAACAGCAGTTGCACGAAGCACTTACCTCAAAGCCAGCTAAGGGCCCCCAGACCCGGGCCTCTCCAAGAAGCAGGACTATCTTACCTGCGTCCACGCTCTGCATGATCGACTTGTCATGCAGTCCCTCCTCAAAGTGGTGCATCTTGTGCGGCATGTTGCTGGTGCCGGAGTCCATGCTGCACCAGAAGGGAGAAACCACTCATGAGTGGCAGGCCTGCACTATACAAGCGCAGTCTGCTGCGCGGGTACAAGGTAAACCAGGGCAGCAATCTGCAGCAGCAAAGCCGGGGGCGGCATCTACCTCTTCGCCTGGCTATCAACATAAGATTGGGCCCTAAGCTTATGCGTCTCGCCATGTATTGGCAGTGCAGGAAGCAGCCTTACGACCATGGTGGTGAGAATGGCCATCTCAGCGCTGTGGCGAGAACCTGCTCGGGACACCCAGGCAGTGCTAATGCACCCTCAAGGCACACTATACTGTCTCTGGCCTGCCACCTGCTTCCCTGCATGCCTGGCACCGTCTACGGTGGGCTCCCTAGCCTGCCTGCGCACCTGCAGTCCACATCTGGAGCGCTGGGCCCCACCACAGAGATCATGGAGTCCTCAGGCAGGCACGCTTTGAGCGCTGACACCACGCGGGTGACCCTCTGGGAGGGCGGCGACTCGCCATCGGCGCCCCACTCCAGAACAAAGACGTGCCTGCAGGGCGCAAAGAAGATGTCAGGAGGGCGCCGGCCCAGCGAATGGGCAAGGTGAAGGCTGTTGCGCGGGGTGGTGGTCGGGTGGTTGGGGCAGCAACGCAATGCAAACAGTAGGATGACGTGGCAGGGGATGTGGTATTACTCCAAACTGTTTAGATGCATCCTCATTCCTTTGGGGCTTGGCTGGCCTTGTTCGACAACTATGGGGCAGTCTCATACGGCAGCTATTTGAACAGATATCTGAACTGGGAAAGCTGCCAGGGCCCTGCCATCGTGCACAAAGCATGGTTACTCACTTGGGCTTGGACTGAGGAGTGCTCTCTGACGAGGTATGGGACAGCGACTGGGTCGCCTTGGTACCATGCTGCTGCCGAGCCACCACAAACTCCTGCACGCATGACACACGATGCAACCAAGTATGGATCCTGTAGTTCTCATTAAATATAGATGTTGTAGTGCTCTCCGCGCAACTAGGCATACCCTCCTCAGTGCCCAACTTGATGGCTCCCAGCGATGTCCTCCTGCGGCCCGCAACACATGCTTCTTGAAAGGTCTCAGAAGTCCGCAGGCCACCATGCGCCACCTATTAGGATGTGCCATGCCCCCACCCGAACAAGGACAACATGCCTTGACCACAAGGCAAGTGCCCCGAAATAGTCCGCCACAGGGCCCTGCTTGCCTGCCTGCCTGACTAACCTGCGGCTCCCAGCCTTGTGGGCGGATACCTCCGGTCTTGGCCACCAGCACTAGCGCTGAGTTGTCCAGCAAAGTGTTGGAGTCTGGCGGGTTCAGATGCACCTGGGGCCACTGCTCGCCATACAGAGCCATCTTAGCCCTGCAGGTCAAGGTGGGAAGGCAAAGTTCCACCGGCTTCAGGGAGAACATGGAGGATGGCCGTGCCTTGCAAAACCGCCAAGTGCACGCCATCATGCGCACCAAAGTCAAATCCTGACTGAGGCTCGGCTTCTGAGGCTCTCATGCCGCCAGTCACGTCAGCCTACCTGAACCATACCCGCACCTGCAATTACACCAACCACCCCATCACTTAAATCGGATTGGTAAGTAAATCGGATTGGTAAGTAATAAGAGCAGGAGGAGGAGGAGCCCATGTGGCACTCACCCCTGCAGCTGCGCTTGCTTCGCTGCGGCATGGCCGCGCACGTCTGGGTTGACCCCAAAGTTGATGTAGCCTATCGGCACGGCATCGCTGAATCTCCTCCGAGCCTCGCCATAGGTCAGCTCAGACAGCTGCAAGCGGCCGGAACAAGGTAACCTTTCTAGGCCTCCGCCGACACCGGTGGCATTAGAACCGGCAGGCGTGACCGTTTATTCGGTTGGCCATAGAACCACCTGTCAAGTGAGCATCTTAGTCGCCCATGGCACCACCTTTCCTGTGAGAATTGCACTCCCCTGGTCTGGATGAGGTAAAGCAAGGACAGTAGGAACCATACCGCAGTGATTCCTGGCAGCCAGGAGTTGGCACGCTCAAAACATGCCAGCTTGTATGATACTACTACGCAAAACTGCTGCCAAACCAGCTGAGCCGATCCGATGTGGCCTCCCTTGAACTCACAAGAGCATGTAGGGCTGGTACCTTCCGTAGTGTGGTGGGCATGTGCTACAGCTATACAGCTGCACACCACTGCGCCACCCATCCGCCAGCTACCAGCATTGAAGAAGCGTGGACAACGCACCAGAAAACACTGGTAAACCCCGTTCTTAATTCCAACAATGTGCCCACCTGTGGGAAGCTGCGAATGTAGAGCTCGGCTCCCCCTAACGTCTGCTGGACCAGGCTACACCACACACTCGCCACGCCCGGCTGCACA
This sequence comes from Parachlorella kessleri, assembly GCA_001598975.1. NCBI lineage: Eukaryota > Viridiplantae > Chlorophyta > Trebouxiophyceae > Chlorellales > Chlorellaceae > Parachlorella > Parachlorella kessleri. The sequence continues at coordinate 46,785 of BBXU01001992.1, forward strand.
GCGCTCTGCAGCAAGCCAAACAGGACGACGGCCATTGCTCGAGGTGTGCGAAAAGACTGGCAGGCAAACCTTCTGGTGGTGCACATATGTGCCAGTACACGCTTCATAACGCTTGGACTCAACTTCATTTGCTCATGAGATCTCCTGCCCAGCCAATGCTTGCCGCGCTCGCACAATAGCACGCGTGGGCTTTGATCATCACCTCTGAACCAGCTTTGAAAGAGCACAGGGAGCACAGCAGTAGCAGAAGCCGCCACCCCCACCTGCGCCATGACATTAGCCATCGTGCCCTCCAGGTCGAGGTCCGCAAACTCCACCGGCTGGGAGCTAGTGTCCATCAGCCGCCGGGCAGCATCCAGCACCGGGTGCGCATGCCGCCGCTTGGGAGAGGCGGGTCCGCCAGCCTCATCGGTGCTGGCCAGCAGCGAGGCGTTGTCCACGCTGCCTCCCATGCTGTCCATGCTGGGCATGTTGCTGCCGCCCAGTGCCGCTGGGGACGCGGTGGGCGCCGGCGGGCTCTGCAGGATGACTGTTTGACGCGGCAGCGCGCTGGCGCCGCTGCCATGGAACGTCTGGCGCAGGGCCTGCAGGTGCCCACTTAGTTGAGAGTACTTTTGCCATGAGGTACCTTTTTTGCCTGTGGTTAAACATGTCCCTGGGCTTGGTTCAGTTGCGCCAGAAGCTCCTTCTTGCATCTAGCCAATGCGAAAATCATTGCGCGTGTCGAGCTGAGCGGCCCTTGCTGATGGTGACCGGCATGTTGTTGGGGCGGCCAACTCCCCTCACTCTTGTCAAGCAAGTGTCACAGGCAGTGTGGCATCCAGTGTGGCACGCAAGGCCGCCATGCACTCACTTGCTCGTGGCAGTAAAGCACCAACAAAACAATATCAGGCACAGGCCCTCAACAGGGGTCGTCTCCTGGGGTTCACAGCAACGCTGTAGCGGCATGCAGCAATGCCAAGCTATACTGTATCAGATGAGCAGCCGGAGCCCCGCCTACCTGCAGCGCCAGCAGGGACGCCACCTGCCTTTCTGCAGATCCATCGTGGTGAGCGCTCGTGGCATCTGCATGTGACTCGGGCGCCAGCACCACCACCGTGCTGGCAGTTGCTGCAGCGGCCCTGCAAGCAGTGCAAGGGCCAGCGTGGGGGCAACTAGTGCATCGCACAACGTTGTCAGTGCGGGTATCTGCTGTCACGCTAAGTTCAACAGTCGTTCCTTTTAGACTTGAAGAAAGGTCTAGGCATCGCAGCTGGTTTCATGGCAACATTCCCCTGAGGCGCGAAGTCATACCCCCCTCTTACACATTGAGAGAGCTGTGCTTCCAACTTCCAACCCTAACGCCCTGCAAGCACTCGTATTGCCCTGGACTCCGGCACGCTACCACTTGTTGCACCTGCCAGGTGGAGAATGTCAAAGATAGCAGCGCGGCCAACCCCGGCTGGTTTCTCAGGCTTCATTGGAATAGGTCAATCTCAGCATGAAACTGCTGGCCGAATTCCGTCCCAGGGCGCCCTGCCATGCCGGGACTGCTGCTCCGCTCACCTGTCGAGGTAGTGTGTGGAGGTGGGCGGCCCGCTGCGTGTCGTAACCTGCATGCTTGGCGTCTGGTTAGAGGCCAAGGCCGAGGCCAGCTGGCGGTCCATCACCTCTTTGTCATGCTCCGCCAGCACAACTACAGACCCTGCAGGAGCAGGACATGCTCACATGACATTAACCTCCCGTACAAGGGTAGGTGGGATGACTGCGCAGCCAGCAGCAGGGGCTCTCCTTTCCAAGGGCTGTCCTCCCAGTACAGACTGCAGCAGGGCAGTGCAATTTTACAACAAGGCATCGCGAGGGTTAACTTCACAAGCAGGTGCCCATGCAGGCCCCAACCACAGCCTAGCCAAGCAACCCTAACCTTCCTATCCAACAATCTAGCGGGGGAGGGTCCCGCGCCTGTTGGCGAAACCCGCATCTCTGGCCATAAGCACCACCAACTGCCCCAGTCAGTCCTCCCAGGCTCTCACCCTGGAATGCTCCCCGCTCCTCCCTGGCCACACGCATCTGACGCAGCAGCGGCACTAGCTGTGAGTTCCAATTGAGGATAAGCGTGTGACCACTAGTTTGCACAGGGTAGTTGCCCTCACGCACACGGCGGTACCTGTACAAAATAGGGACAGGTATGCTCCGTGCTACAGTAGTGGCATACACTAATTGCCGGGCAACAATCCAGCTGAATAGGTTTTCTCAATGAAGTTTTTTATTTACAATGTATAGTAATGGAGGTTTTATCCATGCAGTTCTTGATGCAATCCTTCATGCTTTGCACATTGAATGCACACCTTGTCAAACCCTGGTGGCCAAGATGAGTCTCCTTGTGGAACATGAACAACAGGTGTTGTAGCCCTGGGGTAACTGGCTTGTACCCCCCTCCACTGATGGCTGACGGACCACAGCGCGTCCCTCAGGACTGTAGGAGGCAGGCAGCCCCCGCTCACCTCTCGCCAACCTCCTCACTGATGATGCCCAGGATCAAAGCGAAGGTAAATGTGCCTAGGAAGAATGTGATGTTGTTGAGGATTGTGGCACCAATGTTGACATCTCCCAGGACAACCGTGCCTACAGATAAAGGAAGTAGTTGGCATAACTAAGCAAGGCGGTGTTATCGTGCCAGGCTGCCAGTGCAGTAATCATGCAAGGAGATGACCCTTGGTGCTGAATCTTCAGCTGAGTCCTAAGCCATGGTCTGGCCTACAAATGAACGGCCCCTGGTTCAGAACTACGAGCATGGAAATGTTATTAAGAACGTGCTCGCGTGCGTGTCAGGGCACAAGAAGTACGTGAAATCTAGGGATGTGCATCTTGCTATGGGGGCAGTGGCAGCTGCATTGTAACCCTAGTGCCGTAGCAACTCACCCGGCACCTTGTATAGGTTCCCATAGGCTTGCACGAAACCCTCGACCAGTGTCTTGCCGCTTACCCAGCTGCAGCAGCACAGAAAGTCACCAAGCACTGCCAGGGGCTGCTGAACAACTGTAGCCAGGCCACAGAAGGCAGGACTGGGCTTGTTTGGTGGCTCCTTTGTTGCGACCAAACAAAGGAGCGGTGGAACTGCGCAGTCCCCAATAGCCTCGTGCCAGATTCATGTACTTCTTGTCCCCTGACTCGCACGCGAGCCCTGACATGCACCCTGTCATCCACGCCATTCATTTATCCTCACTGTCTCCTACGGTGCTAAGACACCAGCCAGCCCCGCAGGTTACTGCCAGGACTACTTGCACTGCCGTGCCCACACTTGCACGCACCTGTAAAGCACAGCGCAGCCCAGGACCACGGGTACGCCTACTGCAAAGTAGCCTGCCAGCTTGGCAATGATGTTGGGGCCCGTCATCAGCTGCTGTGCCGAGAACAGGAACCATTTGGCCAACCGCCTTGGCAGCGAGAGCAGGGCATCAAGCGCTGCTGCAAAGCCGCTTGGAGGCCTTGCTGTGGCCTGCACAACAAGGGGCAATAGGCAGCGGTACCATGGGGTTCAGGCAGGCATGGGCAAATGCCCCAACGTCGGTCTGCTGGCGGTGAAGAGTAAGGCCAACTCTTCCTGGCCATCGATGGTTGTTCATGCCGGCTAGATATACGCAAGCCAGGTAGATGCAGGTGAGCCATTTGAGCCTGGTGATTCATCTTTTCTGATGCCCTTCACTTCAATGCCTAGAGGTAGTGATGACCCCTGCTGTGGCAAAAGCGGTACCAGTAACCCTGTGCACACCACGCACAATGCAAACCACGCAAAAGGTGTGGCCATGCTCTAGCAGGCTTCCACCCACCTCCTCGGCAGCCTTGCGGTCTCCATAGGGTAGCCAGACGGCCGCAGGGGTCATTATTTGGGAGGGCTCCCCAGACACAGTCTCCCTGCTCGCCTCCAACTGCTCTTCCAGGTTGGTTTGCTCATCCTCACTTGCATCCGCATCAATACTGTCCTGCGGGCCGTCAGCCTGCAGGCCGAAGGCTGCTGCCTCCACCACATCGTCGCCTTGCTCCTCGCTGCCCCGCTTGAACCTTGGAGTCAGGGCACCCCTCCGCTTCCTGCACTCACATAGGTACCACAGCATGTGGAGTTGCTCAAAGGCGAACTCTGTTTGGAGGCCGGTTTGCCAGCGAGGCACCGCTGGCTTATACAGCAAAGTAGTCCCTTCCAAACACCACACCCATAGTGGGCTTGTTGTTGCTATGTGTCCTACACTGCAAGAAGGCTGTCAAGCCCGTTCCAGAGGTACGTCCTTTCCCTCCGTTCCATGAGAACAGCTCCTTACAGCCAGTTCCTTGCTTCTCTTTCCCACATGCCTTACAGTCAGTTCCTCCTCTGACAGCTTACACAGCAGCCTTCCGCGGGATTTCGCTAACCTGAGAATCAGTCCTGTGTCACTTAAGTCGCCTGTGCGCAAGAAGGACGACATGGAGTTGTGCCTCAAATGCCGATCCAGGTTGCGTCCGAGCGATCGCAGCCCTGCAGTATGTCCAGGAACACTATTTTAGCAAAACAACTGGCCAGTGTCTAGTAATTACCGCAGACGCAGCGCTACGAAACAATACCGCACTTGTTGGACAGCCTCCAGCCAGTCGCACGCCCTGAGAAGTCTGCATCCAGCCCGGTTGTAAGATCTTACTTGAGGATGAACTGAAGCGGTTTGGGGAGGTGATCTTGAGACAGATCAATCTGGCTGACAGGTAGGCTGATGACTTGGATGGCGGCGCGGCGGGGTGGAAGTTTAGCATGGCAGTGGCTGCCCTTCCAGAGCAAGTAGAGATGAAAACGTCATCTTAAAGCCTGAGGAACATTCCGAGAAAGAGCTGGTCAGGCCCAAGAGAAAAGCAGGGTTGCTGAAGCCCAATATGCCATGGCGCACCCCAACTATTTCCATACCCATACTCAAGTGAACCTGCCCTGTCTCCTTCATGAGGCCCTGTGGAATGATGGACTGCCTGCAAGTGATAGGTTTTATTGACAAAATATGCATGAGGTCACTACCACTTACCAGGACCCAACCCAAACCGACTGTGCATCTTGTTCAGCATAAGCGTGTGTGCGAAACTCCAAGCCAGGGAAATACAGGATACTGAGAATGTAATAAGTTACGCAATCAACGGACGCACATGATACATACACCAGTCTGCCTAAAATGAACAAGGCAGTACAGATCAAACCCATGTCAGGAAGGCGCAGTTTCTGCACATGCAGCCCACGCACGACAGGGCCACGTCAGGGCCACAAGACTGTGTGGTGCCTACACCCACAGACTGGACACGACCCTTTGCCTAGCGGTGCAGCTCACGTCAGGGCAAGTAGGTAGCAGCTCACAAGCGTCCTGGCATTAGTTCCACACCAAGGAGAAATACAAACCTGTACATGGGCTACACAGCACACCAGGGAAATGGGACAAGCTCATGCACTTACTCTAGTCAACCTCTGCCACAGGACCCACAACTCCCCACAACACCTAGCTAGATAGCAGCACAACTTTATACACCCTTTGCTACAGAGACCAACAATCCCCCCAACACCTAGCTAGATAGTTGCACAGGGTCCGAGCTCAAGTTTGCTACAGTGTTTGACGTCAAGGGTCAAGTACCAGACAGCTGCAAGACAAAATTTTATTAGCCGGCATGCTACCCAGGCTGCAATAGCGAATCCTAGGGCATGTGCCCTCGCACCAGTGTTTTAAGACTTTCTGGCGGTTTGCATATTGCAGCATGCTACGTCTGGCTCACCACCACTGGCAGCTCTAGCTGGGCGCTGCGGGTGCTGGGCTTCTTGCCTGCCGCATCCCCGCGGCTGCTGCCACCCTTGACGAGGTTCGTGGGATCACTGACAACATACTTAGGCAAATCATACTTGCGTCCTGCAGCAGCCAAAGAAAGTCAACATCCAGTTGGTCCTTATACTACAACAACACGACCGGGAGTTCCACTCTGGTAGCTCTGACACCCCAAGGGCTCATGGTATGCAATGCCACACTCACCAAGCTCGGAATGGGCACTGGCTTCAGGTCGTTGATGCAACAAGGGGACCAGTCTTGACGCAATGAAGGGACCCTTTTAACCAGGACGCATCCACAATGCTCGCAAAAACGCAACCTACCTCTTTCATCATAGCAGACCGTCATGTCCTCAGTGGTAACTATGATGCCGGCGCTCTCAACTATAGTGCGTGCAGTATGAATGTCTGCTTCGCAAGCTGCTCGCAATGCGTCCCAGATAACTGCAGACACACCAAGGAACGCAACAGTTGCGCTTCACCAATAGTTTGCTGGCAACTACACTGCCAACTGCCAGACTGCGTACCACTAGCCGCTCTTCGCACCTCTATCTCCTCCGTAATGTGGTTCTGTGTCCCAAAACTCCTCTCGCATAGCCTGCATACCAGAAGTGCCAACACATCACCACCCAAGCCACGGTCCAGTATTCACTTTCCTTCCTGGCTATGCGCCCAGTCTGGGCTTCCGGGGTGTTCTAAACTTGAACTGCATCATTAGTAGTCATGCTCTCCTTATGCCTTAGCCGCAAAGCAAGGAAATGATACCGACGGCACCTTCAGCTTTCCCTCCGAAAGGGGTTCGTCAGAACGCCAGCGAGGCTTCTTGAAGTTTTTCACTCTCGTGCTGAACGTATCCTGTTCGTCCTGAGCAGCTGCTTTACAGCAAGCAAGCCCCATACTCAACCTTGCGGTCCTAAACACGTGTCCTATTTACTAAGTTCAGCCTCCTTGTTGAGCTGCGTTACAAGAAACGTGCTCGCGATCCCAATCATTGCTTATGAATGCAACTGAGCTGACGAAGGAAAGAGAACACATGGGTATGCTGTGCATGCTTTGCAGGTCAAGAGAAAGAGTTTCTTCTGTTGTATCTATTTCTAATTAATTAAGTGTAGCTAGCACCTGCATTGGAGGATGGCATCTGCTGCAGTGAGATGATGTTACCATGTCACCCAAGTACCTTGTTCTCTGCTTGCAGCGAAGATGATAGGTAGAACCTGCTTAACGCTTAGGTGGGTATATTTTTAGCAAGCAAACTGCAAGTACCCAGCCACTCACTAGGCAAGTGTGACCATGGCGGAGCCAATGGAGGTGAAGTCTTGCTTGGTGGCCTGCAGCAAGACAAGGCGTGCAGCATTAGACTGATAGCACCCCCTCAGGCAGCACCGCTTCTATGTGTGCTGCAACTTGCCACCGCGTGCAACAACTACCCAACTTTGCTGGAAGACCAAGCTTACTCGCTCGGCGAGTTTCGGTGGCGTTGGCAGATGTGCAGGCTGGGACCACTGGGCATGCGCCCCTGCCTCCACATAAAAATGCTGTTTGTAAGGGTGGCAGGGAGTGCGAAACGAGATATTGGGGCTGGATGCCAGTAGGCTCCTGGGTCTTGCTCGAGTTCTAATCCAGTAGTTTTCTCCCATGCACAAGCTAAGGCCACTGATAGAGCAAGGTGCCGCTGAAAATGGTGCAGGGTGATGTACTGGGTGCCATCATGGAAGCACCTGTTCAAGCTCGGCTGGCTCGTGCCCACACCAGCAAGCCCGGCCCTATCACAACTTGTGATGACTGAAGTGTGGTGCAAGGGTGGGGTTGATCATTGCAGGATTGGTCTATGCACACCGCCACTCTGTGGCCTTGCCGTCCTTCCTCCTGAAAGGAAACAGGTTGCACCAACTCTAGGGCATACGCAGGCAAAACTCCAAAATCAATGTCACGACTTGGTCCTAACCTATCACGCCAGGGGTTGACCCAACAGGGCAGCCTGGAGCCAGCATCCACATCAGGCCGAGACTTCCTGTCCCCCAAATAACCTACCAGGGTAGCCAGCTCACTTGCCAATGAGAATGTACCAACTGCCACTGGCAAAAGCAAAAGGCAGGTAGGCAAATGCAGACAGCTGTCAGACAGTATCAGTGTAGGAACCCTAGTCTAAGTGCTAAGTACCGCTGGCATAGGCAACATCTTGTTGTGTTCTAGGGAGGAGAAGTGAATGCACAGCATGCAAGAATCCAACACAGCAGGAGACCCTGCTGTCTTCCAAACAGTGCGAAGGGGTCCTGGAAATGAACAAGGTTAAAATGTGAAGAGAGAAAGAGAATATTACTGTAGGAAAGGGATAATAGAGGGCAAACCCGCCGCCCGCACCAATCTGCTGTGTTCTGTAAAGGAGAAGTGCTTGCACGCCATGCAACAGTTCCAGCACAACCAGGGAGCCCTGCCATCTTTCAAAGCAGTGCCAAGGGATCCTGATCCAGGTAAAACTCTTAAGAGAGAAAGCGTTTACTGCTGCAGGAAGGGAACTATAGAGGGCCAACCCCTACACCCACCCACCAGTGCATGGAAGAGGTACGGTAACTGAACGTCAGATTGTCAGCAAGGCAAAGCAGATAGCAAGAAAAATCGCCCCCAGATGAACATGGCAACGGCCAAACATCAGGAAAGCGGCTTGCAGGAATAGTGAGTGTTAGCACGGGGTTGAGACATACCTAACATATGTAGGTATGTAAGGTTTGGAACGAGCTTTGTACGGTATGAGACGCGTTTCAAGGTGCACAGATGCACCCACACTCTCAACATGCCACATCGCGGCCAGGTCCTGAACAGTGCTGACACCAGGGTAGCTACCCACCACTAAATACCTGCGCTCTCATTACACAACCAGTTCTGACGGCACAACCAGCCAGGCTGGGCCTGTGCTGCACCTACTGCTAGCCCATTCCTAGCTCTTGCCAGCGGGTGGTGCTGCCATGCCTGGCAACTCCGCTGACCCAGCCGGCTGGCCCTCCTGCCGCTCTCCCGAGCTGCTGGCTCCCGCACCGCCTCGCTGCTCGGTAGCACCGCTCCTGCCGGCCTGGGCTGCCGCGGCCGTCTGCTGCGAGCCAGGCCTGCCAGTCGCATCCGAGCTGCCATCCGCTGCGGCTTGAGCTAGTGGCCCTTGCAATGGCTGCTGTTGCTGCTGCTCACTATGGTCTTGCTCAACCTCTTGCTGCTGCTGCTTGACCGCTTGTTCCTGCTCGCCCTGCTGCCGCCCATGCCCATCTTGCTGCTGCTGCTGCTGCTGCTGCACCCTGTGTCCACCGTGGCGCTGCTGCTGCTGGGCCTGCCCCTCCTGCTGCTGCTGTGCCTCTTGGGCTGCTGGCGAGTACGCAGTCAGGCTTTCGTGGCTCTCCTTATCCCGGGGGGCCGTGCGGTCTCGTTCGTCTTCCCTCGAAGCCATCGTTGTTCCCATTTGCTACAGCACGCAGTGACAACACAACTGAAGCTGGGCTCGATCCGACCACAGCAGCTTTGGCATGCACACATCAGGGTCGTGTGCATGTGGATACACACTTACAAGAGGCAGCCAGGCATGGACGGTCGAATACGCACAAACGACTGCACTTGCATGAGCGGCAAGCCCTGCGGCCCAAGCATGTAGATAGCCAAGGAACGACAGGCGGGTCAGGCTGCAATCCCAATGTGTGCAAAGCCACTCTGGTAAACGAGCTCCCTGCCAACCTGCAAAAAGCGTTGCAGCACCGCGATGGCTTCCCCTGTGGACGGCTCTGCTTGGCCGCTGAGCGGGCCAGCAGCCATCCCTCCCAGGCTTGGTTGATACCCAGGGAAAGAACCGCCCTGCTGCTGCTGCTGCTGCTGCTGGTGCTGGTTGTGGTGGTGGTGTGGCTGCAGAGCATATGGAGATGTTGGCTGCCTCCCAAAGAAAGAGGCAGCGCCCGCAGGCTCCCCCTGCTGCTGCTGCTGTGCAGGCGCCAACGCCTGCAGGGAAGGCAGGTGGTAAGGACTCTGCTGAGACCCTTGGCCGGGCGGGAGACTGGAGGCCAGCGCGGCGATGGCTTGCAGCTGCTCCCGGGCCCCCGGGTGTGCCAATGCCTGCTGCAGCAGTGGCAGCAGCTCCTGCAGCTGGCCCATCACGCTGGAGGCAGTCCCAGGCGGCACCTCCCACGCCATGCCGCTGACACCGTGCGTGGGCCCCGCCATCCCCCGTGGCGGGAAAGGGCCTGGCTGGGGCTGCTGTTGCAGCAGGGGCTGCTCCCTTGGGGCAAGGCGCAGCGAGGCGGGGGGCACCAGGGGCCCCAAGCCAGGAGCCATGTGGGCGGTGCCGGCAAGCCCAGTGCCCGACCTGGCCTGGGCTGCTTCAAGCACTGGCTGTGGGGCTGCCCCTGGCGCTCGACCCTGCTGCTGCTGCTGCCACTGCTGCGGCTCATCAATCTGCTGCCTCTGCTGGTCGTGGAACGCGGAGGCCAGGCGCAACACCTGGGCCCCTAGCGAGTCCAGCCGGGCATGCAGTCCATGCAGCGCCTACAGGCGGGCAACGAATTGTTACAACCAGCGCAGCTGGGGGCACCTGCCACCATTACCGCGTGGGGATTGAGGTACGTCTGGGAGCGCAAGCACCCACCAGCCATGTCCACTGACCTGGCTCACATCATAAGGTGTTGGTTGAAAACGCAGGACACTCTACTTACCTAATCTAATTGCCTAGCATCACAGAGCAAGGGCCATGTCTTCCGAGAGACTCTCCCATAAGGATCTGCCATCTGCACCTCTCAATATCCCTCTCACTAACCCTGCTGAAGAGTGCGCCGCAAAATGCTCAGGGCGATGCCTCGGCACACGTCCTGCTCACCTGCATATGCTCCAGGATCTCCTGCTGCACGCGGTACTGCTGCGCTGCCAGCATCGCAATGCCCTGCAGCAGCCCGTAGCTGCCCTCCTCACAGTCCTCCTCGTCTGCCCCACCACCCCCGCTCTGCAGCTCGCCCACCAAGGACCCACCCACAGCTGCTGCTGCTATGGCCCCGGACGCGGGGTCCCCTGGCATGGATGTTGACGTCACTGCAGCCCCTGGCGGCGCGAGGGATGGCATGGCGCCCGGCCCAGCCACCCCACCATCACCTGGCGGGCCAGCCATGGTGGAGAGCCAGGTAGCCATGGATGCGGGTGCACCCACCAGGCCAGGCGGCGGCGGCGGCAGCGGCAGCCTCCAGGGGCCCTGAGGCGGCGGCCCCAGGGGGGCGGGGCCTCTGGGGCCCTGAGCCAAGGGCAAGCTGGCATCCAGGGGGTCCGCTGCCTGAGGTGGAAGGGGGCGTGGCGAATCCTGCGGCGACCCTGGCTGCCGGGCAGGACCCAGGTGCCCACCAGGCCCCGCCACAAACCCCGGCGGCTCACCCCAGAACGGCCGTCCCGGGGGAGGCCCACCAGCGCCAGACCAGAGGGGCTGCTGCTGCTGCCCCAGCGGCCCTAGCCAGGGCTGCTGCTGCTGCTGCTGGTCACGCAATGCCTGCGACGTCCCTGCTGGCTGCTGCTGCGGCTGGCCCAGCAGCGATTGCAGGCTGAGGAGGCTGGCTCCCAGCTCCTGGGCCGGCCGGTGGCGCTTGGCTGCGGGTGGCTGCATGCCTCCCAGGGGCGCTGCCAGGCTGGTGGGGTAGCCCCAGCCCGGCAGGGGTGGGTCCCTGCAACCAAGCAGTGAGGACCATGTGAGGTAAGCAGCTTTCGGGCCAGTAGGCGTCCCTCTGCGGGCCAGTTAGGCGGTGGCTGGGCAGTAAAATGCATAGCAAAGGGGACCTCTGCCAGTTCAAGCCGGCATGTATGATCAGGGAAGATAACACCATGGCAGACTCCAGCAGCGCACACGGCTGCCACCAACAAGCCGTTCTGTTCAGCCCGGCGATGCAGACGCAAGTTGCTCGGTTGTACATGAACCGCCTCTCCCAGCATATGCATTCACTTTGTTCAGTTCCAGCCATGCCGACCTCCAGGCCAGGGAGCTGCACCCCACAACTCCCACCCGCTGATGGCTCCCTGGCCAGCAAACAGTGAGCCAGCACGGCTCCTCACCAACAACCACATGCCCAGGAAGCAGCCACCCACTACTCTCACCTGCTAATGGCGCCCTGGCTGGCAGACAGTGGGCGCGGCGCGGCTCCCTGGCTGGGAGCTTCTGACGGTCCGCCGCCTTGGTTTAACAAGCGCTGGCGGTGCCGCTGTAGGTGTGACTTGATCTGCGTGGTGGTCACGACCGTGCTGCGCATGAAGCCCTTGATGTTCTTTGGGCGCGCCACAAAAGCCCCTCCGCACTGCGTTCAAGAGATACCCAAAGGGCAACTGAGGTTGCAAGCCGCAGGGGTTGCGAGTGTCAGGCTAGCCACCAAACACTGCACAGCGTCACATCAACAAGTCAGGACACTCTTGTCCTTCGTCAAGCTGGGTCCTAGCATAATAGAGGCACAGATAGCCGCAGGCATGCACTGGGCGTGGCCCTGGTGGGCAGCAAGGGTGCACTGGTGCGCGGCCTACCCTATCTACTGCTTGCAGGAAGTCCTGGTGCAGGTCATCTGCGGGGGAGCAGTGCTTCACGTGGGTTAAGGCTAGCCTCAAGTGGTCAGGACAGGGCTGGCCATCGGTGGGCCCCGTGCGACCCCCCAGTGGCAAGCCCACCGAAGTCCCTGCTGCTCTATGTTCTGTAACCCGGCATAGCACCGCAGTCCTCACCTGTCCAGAGGATGGCGTTGCCAGTGTTTGCGTAAGGGGCTGACGCTTCCTGGGGGTTGGAAATGTTGGCCCCACTCGAACCCATCGGACCGTCCAGCGCCTCTCTCTGGCCCTCCATCTGAAATTGTCTGGCTGCAGGCGGAGCTGGGTTTGCTGCCCAGGTGGCAGGGGTTCATACCACAAGCTCGACGCCTGCAGCCTCTCCTGACCCTAAAACGACTACCATGCACATCTATATGTCATGACAGCCCCCTCGGAGGTGCGTCAAGCTAGCTCGTGCCTCCAGGCTGGTGCAAAAGGCTACACGCCACTGCGGCGGAGGCTACCGCGCAGTCTTCAGACTACTGCTTGAAGAGTGGCACGGGTTTGACCGCCAGCTCGGTTCAAGATGACACCCGCGGTGCGGCTAAAGAATAAACTGTGTGACTTGCAATACGGACTCACGTCAGAATGGTCCCGCCCCAAGCATAAACCCCCTTGCAACCTGAAATCGAATCTTTCTTGTAGCAGACTCCGCCTTCTCACCCCAAATGCCCGTAGGGCACATGGCGCCTCTTGGCTTCTTGCTCTTTCTCATATGGCTCTAACCCATCAACATCCACGGTCGTTCAGTTGCTCTTGGGCACAGATGACATGATTGAAATATATTACAAGAGGCCAGTAGACCCAACCTTACTCTAGAGCAGTGCAACTGGTGAATATCTGCAGTTGTACCACACCTCCAGCCTACAGAAGAGCAGCTATCCCTGCGCCAACGGTGCTGCTCATCTGCTCAGAGCTTTAGTCCACCTGGGTCGTAGGGGGAATGGCTGGACAATCTCGTGTTCAGTTAAAAAGGCCCCATCCTGGCACTCAGGTGCTGGGCTGTCACCACCAGGCAGGACACACTCTCCGCTGCCCGTGTCTGGGCCAGTAGTAGTTCCAGCTACTTGTCTAGCCCACACTGTAACCGGCGCAAGCTGCTCGCGAGCTATCCTGTAAGCAAGCAACAACAATATATTAAACATAGCTTGCGCCGTGATCCACACAGCGTGGCTCTCTGTGCGTGTTACATATTAAAACTGGCCGGCTACAACAAAACCCAAGTGCGCAGTGCACCACCATCTCACAGCCAGTGCTTCTACTGCAAATTATGTGGCTGCGGGCAGAAGAACCACATACGAGGACAGCCATAGTCGTGCCAGCCAACACATTGTGTGAAATGTAGGTTGGACAGGTACAAAGTCACACGCTGGTCACAGGCGGCGGGGACACTGCTGCCTCGCTTCTGAGTATAGGACGCCAGCCAGGGAACACAGAGTCTCATGGTGCTCCTCCCACCTGTAGGCTGCTGGTCCGCCCACCAGGGCGTTTTGACCAGTTGTGGCTGGCACACGCCAGCTTCCTCCCTGGGGTTCTGTGTACGGGATGCACCTGTCCCCCAGGCACAAGGGGTGGGCGTGGTATCATGGCAAACCACATGCCAAAATTCCGGATCGCAAGCTTGCACCATGCAGAGGACAGGAATTCCCTGCAGGCCGAGTCGATCAAGCCAAGCCTGCTGCTGGCCATCCCTGTCTGCTGCACGCTGCACCGATCCGCAAATCAAGTTTTCTATAAGCTTTCCGGTATGAGATCAGGTGGGCTGTGAGAGACTAAGGCAGGGGTCCATCGACATCCAATGCCACGGTATAGCCTCGAGTGTTGAGCCTTCTAATGTCTGAAAGGGCGGTGACCGGGAATCATGAAGACTTGAGATGTGGGACAATGGGGGAGCCTCAGCAGTGTTAAGTCCTTACCGCAAAGACGAACATTCTCCCAGGCAAAGAATTATACCTTGCCTCCGCTGACAGCCGCATCCAGTACACTGTGCGCCCACAGAAAGTGGGTTTATTTGTTTCCTAAGGACGATTTATCCAGTCTCTACATATCCTGGCACCACTTGCTGCACCCATACCACTACAGAAGCCTCGCCAGGGGGACAGACAGGCAGCGTGAGGAACCTCTTACACCACCATCCAGGTTGCCTTTGGCGAGTAGGCAGGGAAGGTGAGGGCTTCTTTCCAAGTGTCAGGACACGTGCCAGTCACTGGACTCACTTCAGGGTATCTAAAACCGTGCAATGTATATCTTGCCAAGAAGAAGGGCAGCTGCGAATAACTAAGATTGAAAATGCTAGAAGTTGACACCCTACACACCACGGGGAAGGGAAGCCACTTAGACTATTGGCACACTGAATTGCCAGGCTCCACAGCTGTAGGCACCCCATAGCACACTGGTGCCGTCCCAATCAGGTTAGGCAGCTTGCACGCGCCCCTGGATGCTGCCACGGCAGCGCTAATGTCAACCTTGGTAGGAGTAGCCACCCCAAGCCCGTTGCTGCTGTCGCCGTTGTTGCCTGCTCCACTGCGGTCCTCTTCGCCCACCCAGGTGGACAGCAGTGCCTGGCTGAAGCGGTCAATGTCCTTGTCGGTGACATCCCACAGGTTGGCGATGGCAGCAGGGCATCCTGTGGGCAAGGAAGAGCAACACAACCAAACTGTTGTCGCACAAGCACCGCAACTATGCCCAAGCACCAGAGCAACCCAAGTGTGTCGAAAGCAGTACTGTGTGCCTGTCAAGTAGTAGGCAGCCTTCGAAGCTTTCGCACCTGCTAGCAGGTATGCCAGCACCGGCCCCGTAGGCTCATAGTGTCGACGCAATCGCAGTCGCCCGCTGCTGCAGCCCATGAGCAGCGCAGCAGAGCAGCTATCCAGGCTGCGAAGCTTGCCAGCTGGGATGTACTGGTCGCCGCCGCCGTGGCCTAAATATACAAATAGCTGGTGCGACTGCAGTCCTTTGGCCAACTCGGTGGCGGTTGGCGGCTCGCCTGCCTTCCCCTGCACAAGCAAGCTGTCAACACATGGTGAACATAGAATGGACGGCAAGGCGGGTGACAGTTCACCCCCTGGCTGGCATTGGGTTGTCCTGGCTATGCCCAGTTGAGTGTACTGGAGCGGATATGTGGGGAGGGCTGCACCTGACATCGCAAGCCCTGCAGCAGGCAATACTGCCACCGGAAGTGGCGGTCGATAGTTCGTGGCTAACATACCACCCATGTTTCGGCAGACAAATGCTCTCACCTCCCAGCGCAAGGTCGCGAACCAGTCCTGGAAAGTGCTTTGCGTGCTGCTGAGGTCGCCAGAGGGGTTCAGGGAGTAGAAGGTGGAGCCGAGGTTCACACTGCGCTGTGAGCGCTTCGTGGAAGCAGCGGCGCAGGGAAGGGAAGGGATGCGGTAAATCCTGCAAGCAAAGTTGCATGAATGACATCATCGGCCAAGCATACTACAACCATGCCACGTCTATACTTCCAAAGAGCTGCGCAGTGCAGTAGTGCTCAAATTGGAAACATGGAGCACTTGTAGTGTGCGTTTGCCAGAATCAGCTAGCAGAGAGTCGAAACCCATGTAATAATGCAGCGTAGTCCATCATCCATTACTAATATACGCGCTGGTCGCCCTTGGGCAGCAACCATCCTGCAAGCCTCGCACCTCTGTTGCTGCAGTCCTGGCACGCTCTCCCATGGCAGTGCTTGCAGCTCCCCGTCCAGCACCAACAGCACTGGCCCAGGGCTGCTCTCGAGCACGGTGCTGCTGGCCCTGCCATTCTCTGCTGAAGCAAGAGGCTGTGCGCCAGCTGACAGATCTGACTCAGGATCTGCAAGGCTGCTGGAACGCAATCTTGGCGCCGTAGCTGCCCCCTTACGGCTGCTGACCCCTGCTTTGACAGCTGTTCGAGTTCTGCTAGGGCCCGGACCAGGCGTGCTAGCTTGCATCATTCTCAGCCTGCATGTCACATTGCACGCATGACACAATATGGAGACAACACAGACCATACCATATCCTTAGGCCATTCTGGTAGTCATACAGCAAGTTCAGATAGTTTGCATCTGGCATACAACCCCTGCCCAAGCAGTCTTCGTCACGCCCGCCTTACCTGGAACGGGTCTTGCTGGCTCGGGCAGTAGTAGCTGCTGCAGGTTCATCTGCTGGCCGCTGTGGCTGCAAGGACATAGCGTCAAAGACCTCGCAAAGGCCTCCTGGCTCCTCCCTCGGGGGGCTGCCCTGCCATGCTGGGCTGCAGGCTGAGCCTGACACAGCTAACAAGGACACCGCCGCTTTGCCAGCTCTGGAGCTTACAGCTATTTGACTGTGGGCATGCGGCTCCTCACTCGTGCGCGCCTCGTCAACAGGACTTTCCCCCAGCTGGAAGCTGACTGCTTTACCCCCACGGGTCCTTCGGCCCTTGGCAGGCTCCTCTGTTGGTTCCCTGCTGCTGCTGGTGCTGCCGTACATGTCCTTCCTGTGCGTCCGCCCTACCGGCGCCAGGGAGGGCTTTGGGGCTACGGACCTGCTGGTATTGGTGGCTCGGCTCCCGTGCTTCTGAGGTGAGGCTGCCTCAGGGGGCTGCTCTCCCATGAAGCCCGCAGCGCTCGTGCCGCTTGACGGTACGTCTTCAGCTGCAGCTATCTGCTCCGCTGTCAAGCTCAGCCCCAGACAACTGCAGATCTGCGCTATAGCTTCCTGGGGGCCCTTCTGGCCCATACTGCTACCGCTGCTTTGAAGCACGCTACCTATGGCTGCCAGAGCAACGGAGCACTGCTGCTCCGACAGTGGAGGAAGTCCAGCCTGCTCCAGGTAGTGTTGCACCCGGTGCAACCAGCTTTCAGAAGCCTGCAAGTGCTGCTCACCATCTGCTGCCGCTCCGAACATGAGGCCCCTGTACCATACAAACATGCTAAGAGCCATTCATATACCATATAATTAGACAGCATGGGATGTGTCTGCACAGTACTGCTCTCTTCTGCAGGCTTGGGACCCTGATGCACGCAGCCATGGCACATACCAATGCCAGGAGTTCTTTCACATGTAATACATTGCAGTGCCACCCTATGATACGTAGAAACCTGAAACATAAAGGCAAATCTGCAGCCCGGCCACCTTACCTCCAACAGCCAAGCCAGTCTTCACCCAGCGTTCGCAGCAGCGCCGCCAACTGGCTATCCAATGCCAGCCGCGTGCGCCACCATTCACGCTGCTGCTCCCGTGTGTCTGTGGCCAGCTCTCGCATGCTTTGTCCACTTTCCTCAAGCAGGCGCAGCAGGATATCTACCAGCCGGTGCAGCCCGCCGCCACTCCCAATCTGTTGGCTGCAGCAGGCAATGATGTTGGCAAAGCAAAGATCATGAGCCAAGGACGTCACCGCTGCCGAAGTGTTACGTTTCAGGTAGGTGAGCACGCTTACTATTTCCATGCCCATGTGCGTTTTATAGGCGTCCCATGTCATACCAATGCTTGCCTCCCTCGAGCCAACAAGACTCACCCCTGAGAACATGGCTGGCCGTCTTCAGGGTCCATGGTAAGGGCCTTGATGGGGTGCTGACTGGGTGATGCTAGGGCAGCTGGGGGTGCCTCTAGTTCTATGATTAGTGGCAGAGATCCTGCTGCTAGCCTAGAAACCAGAAGCACTGAATTGTCTGCTTTTGTGCACCAGCCAGCTGCGTGCGCGCTGGCACTACACACGACCGTGCCCTCCGGTAAGGCCATGAGCCACTGCTGTAGGCCCACAGCTGCCTGCTGCTCGAGCTGCAACAAGAGTGCCGCTTGCGATAGCTCCTGCCCTGCTGCATCTAGCTGCTCCTGCCGCTCTGCCTGTGGCCGCCTACGGGCCCTGGCGGGCTGCTGCTGCTGCTGCTCTGCTGGCAATGCGGCCGGGAGGCCAGCCAGCTGGCCCACTTGACGATGATCTAGAGGATCAACCAGTTGCTCCAGCGCCACTTGCAGTGTCTGTTGAGTGCTGCAGTCGTCCGTGCTACGGGCTTGGCTGCTGCCAATGCCAAGGCTCGCACCACTGCATGCTATGTCAGGCTCACCATTTGTGCCAGCCTTGTGTTGCTGGTGCTGCTGCTGCTGGAGCTTGGTATGAAGAACCAGACGGTATTGCTGCCGCAGGGTAGCACCCAGTGAGAGGTGCAGCAGCAATGCAGCAAGGTGCAGGTAGCCAGCCTGAGCGCACTCCTTGGCCAGATGCGGTCCGACCACCCTGTACACAACAGCCCTCAGAAGACGTCAGGAGGCATCGAAGTGGAATGCCAGCACCAGGGGGTGTGAAATTACCCAGGTAACGCACAAGCTGGGGGACCCCATGGGGATGCAAAGGGACGTATGACATGCAAGGGATCGTAACAAGGCAAGGTAACATGTGACCATCTGAAGAAAAATTAATTCAATATCTAGCACGTCACGCAGTCTCACCTATGCAGGTGAGGTATCTCCTTGGTGAGCCAGTACGCCTGCCAAAGCTGCTGCATCCTGCTGCCCCTGCTGCCTAGGTTGCTGTCGGCTGCTGGCTCCATAGCTAGAGGTTTGACCCTCCCCGCCCTTCCTGCAACTTTCTTGGCTGCTGCGGCTTTTGCCCTGCTGGGTCGGGCACTGTCTTGGCTAGCGTCTGAAATTGGGGCTGGTTGCAGACCCCAAACCAGGATTGGCCCTTGCTGTTTCGGAGCAGCAAGCGCTGGCTGCAGCGCTAGGGCAAGAAGCGCCATGGCTCGCTGCTGCTGCTGGGTGCCGTTGCTGCGGCTGGGAGCATGTGGCCCCAGTACCTCGCATGCTTGCTGAGCTAGCTGGGCAACTGCTTGGCTGTCACCCAGCCGGGCACGACACTCTGCCCCCACTAGAAGACTAGCAGCATGTGTGGATGCAAGGTAGCAAGCAAGCTCTTCACAAGCCTCCAAGTCCGCCTGCCCATCAGTCCCGGCTCGTAGGCACAGATCAACAGCAGCCTGGCAGTGCTCCCAGGCTGCTGGGCTGTCTAAGGAAGATAGGCTCATGCGAGCCTCGGCTACCTCAGCCTCAGCTCCCAGCAGACAACACAGGGCTGTTGGTGAAGGCTTGCTGCCTGCAGTCTCTATAAGGGAGCCAACTGGCCGCAGTGCTTGCCGGGCCAACTCAACATTACCCTGCTTGCTGTAGATGTCTGCTAAGTGCACTCTGAAAGCGGCGGCAAGGAGCGCAGCGCCGATGCTAACAGCCTGCAAGGCATAATGGCACCCTTACTTGCGCATTGCACTGCGGCAACAGCCTCATCGGTCGGTGCATGTTGCCTCATACACGAGCGGCATCATTTGTCGGTGCATGCCTGAGGAATCGCATGGCTACCACATCGTCGGTGTCATTGCACTTTCCATGTAACAGTTTCTGAGCTGAGCCTCCATTTCAAAGTTCTCAATGGCCTACTCACCAGGCGCAAGCCCTCCTTGAAAGCATGCAGCGCCTCCTCAGGCATGCCCGACAGCTCGAGAAGCCGCCCCAGCTGCATCAGACTGGTCAGCTGCTCTGCTGTCAGCTGCCACCAACCAATGGGGCCGGGCGCACCAGGGCCCTGGCCAAGAGGAGCTGAAACCTGACCAACAAGTGAGGAGGCGCTGAGGACAAGGCGGTGAGCCTCAGAGGCATGATAAACCGCAGGAACCACGCTTCCAGCTCCGGCTTCGAGCTCAGCTGCTAGGCGGTGGAGGCAGGCCCGCTGCAACACGTTTCCAATATCTCTGGGGCTAGTGGACAGCTGGCTAAGGCAGGCTGCGAGCGTGGCCAGTTGCAATGGCCCCTTCCTGCAATGAGGACCTTTAAATGTTGGGTCTGCGTGGGGCCACATGAGGAAGTGAGTCTCGGCACCGCAATGCACAGCGCAGGCATCGTGTTGTAGGTATAGCTATCTGTGTGTTTACCATACCCAGCCGAACAAGGGGTAAGGCACGCCTGCAGCTTTTGCATCAGCCACACGCAGACTGAGCTACCACATTGCATAAACAAGACGTGACATAACTGAACTCACCCGACATTGCTGTGGAGCGCTGCAAGTGTTTCTGGCCAGGCCGGCAAGGCAGGTCCCAGGCTGGGGAGCAATTCAGCTACTGCTGGCCGGAGGCCTGGGAACATACATGCAATCTGCCTGCCACTTGCAGGGGTGATGCATGCCCAGCGAGCGAGCCAGCTGCCTGGAGCACAGTTTGCATTAGACAGCAGCACTAGGCACTGCTGCTGGCAGCATCCCTCTAGCTTGGTGTCGCCTACAGACAGAATGTGCAATAAGAGTGGGTCGCAGGTCTGCATGGTAACTGAGACCCACATCGCATGCAGGGTTGACCTAGGCAGGTATGAACCTTGCTGACTAAAAACGCTGCGAGACATGCTGCAGTCCTCAGGATGTGCTTCATCATAGCCAACTCAGCAGCGCTTCGTCCAAGCAGGTAGAGCCAGTGCTGCAAAGATGTGATCATTTCTATTTCTACTCAACCTTACCACATGCCAGTCGTTAACGTACCGTGCAATGCTGCCATAATCGCAAGCTCAGTTGTAAGACTGCACAAGGCTGCTGCTTCATCCTGCGTCAGCTGCGGATTGTCGCCAGCTATTAAGTCCAATGCTGCTTGCAGATGCTGCATGGCTTCATAAGCATGCGTGGTCACCGCAGCCCAAGCAGCCCAGTCAGTGATATGAGGGAAGCTATCCCTGTCCACACTACTGTCCGCGGCTGCAGCTGCTGACATAGCTGCCATGGCATGCTGTTGCTGCTTCTGGACGTTCTGCTCAGCTAGCTGTTGAGCTGTGCCCAAGGCCAGTAGGCTGTGAGCCCTGGCGCCAACAATGCTTGCCTCCAGACCCCCCTGTGAAGGATCAGATAATTAGTAAATAGTAGACAAGGGTTCAGAAGGGGACTACATTGCAGGTTTGGGATGTCAGCTGCCACGATGCGGAGTCTTGCTTGCAAAAACCAGCCCAGTAAGGTATGCAACATACATCGTGGCCATTCCATGACAACAGTATGAGCTGACGCCTACCTGACCGGGATGTCCAAGCAGAGAAACCGCCCTCTCAAGCAGCTCCATGCCCGAAAGCTCATCCAAGGGAATGCAAGCCTGATAGGCTGCTAACATGATGCGTGCATGCTCGACTGGGCAGTCGTGAACTGGGAAGGCCGTGTTGAGCAGGAAGCTGCCTAGATGGGCGCACTCAGCTGTCGCTGCTGGGGTGCTGGTGGCAAGGGTTGCCCAGGCAGACAGCTCTAGCTCGGCCACTGCTGCCCTGGTTGTGTCCGGCACCTCCTCCCTAAAGCTGCAAAGGATGCCTGAGCACCTTAGTGGAGCTGCTACCTCACTCATCCCCGCCTCTGCCCTGCCGTTGCTGCTCTGGCTTCTGCTGCTGGCGGCAGTGCTCGCTTTGGCCTTATTGGTGCCGCCCTTGCCAACACGGGCGCCTTTGCTCTTGGGGGCAGGGGCTGGAGGAGCTTCTGCCACTGCCTCCTTTGCAGCCAGCTGGGCATCCAGGACTTGCTTGGCAAGACAGCGCAGCAGCTCTTCCCAGGCAGCTGGATCCAAGCCTAGGCGCACCATTGCCACCACAGCATGAGCTAGGGAGCTGGCTGCTGCTGCAGGGTCCCCTGACCGCGCTTGTGCATCAGACAAAGCAATGCACCGCTTCACCACATCTTGTGCATGCTGGCTGACGGCCTGCATGCAGCAAAATAGAGGTGACTCGCCAGCAATCTTGGCTTAGCAGGCATTGAATAGCGTTGCAGAGTGCTGCATTAACACAGCCACTTGGGCGTTATTCTCGCGTTCTTCAGTAAGGCAAGAACTTGGTAGTCTCAGATGAATTTTACAGCCAAGCATGTAAGTGGCACTGATACGAAGGCAACTGTGGGCCAGTATGTCAAGTCGGCCCACCTCAGGAGGCAAGCACTGCTGTAAGGAACCCGCCAAGGAGCACATGCTTGCTGAAACGGTGGCCAGGAGGGGTGGCACTGCCGCACGAAAGTTGCCACTGCCATGCAAGTCGACCCCTAAGTTGTACAAGGCCGATATGAGCCAGGAAAGCTCCTGTTTGGACAGCACGCCGGAGCTGGGAAGATGACCCCTGCAGGGTGCCATTGGAAGGTGTCTCTCCAAGCCACCAGTGGGTACCTAACTTTTATACACATGTGGCTGCATTACTTTCATTTGCAATGAGCAAGACATTACCATATGCATGGCTTGACTACCAGATGCATGAGGAATTTATAGCTCTCAACCATGCGAAGCCAGGAGGATATGCCGCTTAAGACTGCAATTTCTAACGGTAGCATAGTTGGCTTACTCACCCAGAAGCACAGAAGATGCCAAAGTCCCATCCCAGCACGACCTTAACCGCCCCCGCGCTCAGAATTGGCCCATCCAGGCTGCCAATACATGCTGCCCTGAGCTTGGCTGCCAGGCCCAGCCCAACAACTGCAGAATGCCCCTGCTTGGCCATGGTAGCCAGCTGGGCAGTGAGCAGTGTGCCTTTCAGGGCACCTGCAACTGTCACGGCGTGTGCTGCAGCTACAAGCTGCCCCAGCGCTTGAAACTGGTCTGCCACAGCCGCCACAGCCGCTTCACTGTTTAACTGCTGAACCAGAGCCACAGGCTCCCGCCCTGCAACTGACTTGCGCAGCAGGTTGCTTGCCTGGTAAGCAGCTGCAACCACACTGGCATGCCCTTGTAGCTCCCATGGGTCCAACTGTGCTTTTGTGCGGCAGGCATGTTGCAAGACCGCTGCGCTGGCCATAGCTACAGTGAGGGCGCTTGTTGTGGAGTCAACCCAACCGCGGGCATCCCTGCTGGAGCTGCTGCTGCCGCTGGGCGAGACCTGCAAGGCCAGGCAGGGGAGCAGCAGAGCTGCCTGCTGCACCACTGCTTGCGGCGACGTGGTGCACAGGGAAAGCAGCTCACTAAGGGCGCTGGCTTGGTGGGATGCTGTGCTTCGCTGGCATGCTGTGCACAGGAGGCTGATGGCGTCAAGGGCCAGCATGTCCGGCACACCCGGCCCTCCGCAGTCCAGGAGGGCCCTGACCGCTGCAGTGGAGATTGCAACTGCTGTGCTGTCTGATGCGTGTCCTGCAAACTTCGCCGCCGCCTGCAAGCCGTCGCTCTCATCCTTGTCAGACCAGACCAAGCATCAGTACCAACAGGACCAGTATATGATAAGACAGAGACGTGGGCAGCACAACCGAGACCAGGACCAGTGTGAGGACAGGAGTAGACAGAATAAAGCCTAATCAAATACACACCTGCAGGGCTCGGTGTAAGTGTGTTTCACTAGATGCAATCGTGACCATTGCTGCCACTACTTCAGCCAGTAGGCCAGAGCTGTCCGCCTCCAGCAGGCACGCTGCCGCCTGCACGCAGGCACCACATAGGTGATCCAGCATTGTTCCTGACATTTGCATTGCACTCTGTGCAACCTTAACGAGTATCCTTTCCTGAGCTCACGGCCGGCCTGGCAAGACGGCAGTGGAGCGATGTAATGTGGACACAATTAGCTTACCCTGTATAGGTACTTGAAAACAGCATCCCGGTGTTTCTCAGCATCACTTGCAGCACCAGCCCTGCACAAAGAAAGCAGGTGCCTGACCTCACTTTACACACCAGCGGACTGGTGCGACACTTTTGCTAGACGTTTCAACTCACCTCAACCATTGGTTGAGACCCAGTACTGCCCGCAGGGATGCCGTCAGCTTGGTGCTTGCCAGCCCTGGGGCTTCAACACAGCACAGCAGCAGCATTAGAACCGCCCCCACAGCAATGTTGGCTGCCTCTGCAGTCTGGGGTGGGTCACAGCTGTCCAGCTGAACGTGCAACACATGAGCTTCTTGCCAGGCTGCTTCATGGCCGCCAGCCGCTACTAGGCGCTTGACAAAGTTGTAGCGCAGTGGCAGCAACTGCCAGCGGGCTGCTCCAACTGCCTGTGCTTCCAGCGCCGCAAGGCTAGCCTGGCCCAGGCTGGCATTCTGCATCACCCAGTCTGGGGCACTGTTACGGGACGCCAAGTGGCTTTGGGCAGCCTTGAGGCACTGCAGCGCTGCTGCCTTGATCTCTTTTGGGTTTCCATTCTCCTTTCCAGCCGCTGCACTGCCGAATAGCGATAGCAGCTTCTTGTGCGCGGTTTGATCCAACTTGCACGCGGCAGCAACCAACTCATCCAAGGCCATGCGAGCAGCTGTGGTTCTCACGACCCCCTTCCCCCTTCTCCCTTACACAGGCAGCTGCGCGGATAAAGCAAATGCCATCAGCTTACATAGCCAACCACTGTGATTGCTGAGGAATGTAGGCTCTATCAGGTGACCTCCCCTTGAAAACGGATCCCGGGACGTAATCTGTTAGTCATTCAAATGTCTGGCACTCCCTTTGGGGAATCTCTCCTGTGCGGCCTTTGCATGGGCCTTTGGCTACATTGTGCACACTACTATACAAACCGCCCACAGCTTTCGCGTAAGACCTTGAGGATCTCATGATGGCTATCTTTGTGTATTTTACAGGCAAATGCAGTGGGAGAGCTAGAGGCCGGCCTGGGAGGCAGAGGCAGCGGAAAGTTGCCTGCCTACTAGACTTGTGCAATCCCCAAGCCAGTTGAAAGAAGTGATGTGTCAATTTTAGAATCATGGTGAGCTAGGTATTAGTCCAGGTGCTCAAGAGCGCATACGTAACAGTGATAACGTCATTTGCAGCATACACACCTCACACCAATCTTGTCAGACAGGCAGTTCATGTAGCACAGGGGCCAGTCCTGCAAGGATGCACCGTGTCGCTTACGTCTTAGCCAAGCTCGGTTATATAGAGGTGAGACGTGGCTGTGATGCCAGCAAGCAAGTCCTGGCGGGCTGCCTTGGCAAGACCCATCCACTTGGAGTCGCCACGGAAAGATAGCCCTCGCGCACTCGGGCCTTGCACAGCACTATTCTCGCCCCTGCAGAGGAACAAAAGGAACGATGTAGGAGTCCTCCTGGCAGTCAAGCTAATACAGCATACCCTGCATCTGTCCCTGACACGTTGCATCCGCCCATGGTGAGACTACTATCCCGCCAGAAACAACGTAGATGTTACCTAGCTGCCATCTGACCTCATATTCCCCTCCCCAGCAGGAGGATAAAGTTTGTGAGCCTCCCTACCTGATGCTAATTGCAGCTGCCGAGGCTACGGGGCAAGCTCAGAGTATAATGAGCCGGACGGGCCAGCTGGCACGCTCAGTGTACAAAGACTCACATGTCCACGCCTGTTCGATTGCCCCCACCCAGGCGGCTGGCCTTGTTGCCGCCCCACTCGCCACACAAGACCTCATAGTCCATGCCACCCACGATAGCGTGGTTGGGGTTTGTTGAACTGAAGTGTAGCCCTGCGAATGACCATCAATACAAAGCTGTCACACCAGGAGCCTCCACACCAGGAGCTGAGCTGTGCTGGGAGAAATCCGCTGGGCCATCAGGCACTGGGGTCCTGCCAAACCATCGCCCGCCTAGGTGTCAACCCTAGATGCTTGTTGAGCAGGTATTTAATGCCCAGTTGAGCAGTCAGTGGGATACTCCTGTGAAGGAGTGTCTGTGTTGCACAACTCGCCTGTGACTTCATACTTGGAGCAGTTGTTCCAGCGGTCAAGGAGCTTCCATGTGCGAGGGTCCCACACTAGCACGCTGCGGTCCACCCCCGCGGCCCCTGCGCTTCTGTGCAAAGACTGTAGGGTCGCACAGGGATGCAGGGTCTGGAGCTATGCCGGCAGCATGCAGAGCTGCAGTACCACCTCAGAACTGACACAGCGCATGCACGTGCACGATGGCCCTCCAACGCAAGTATCTACAGCACCCTTCGGGGCACCAACCAAGGCTTTACATGCAGGAGGTAAGCTGCAGCCAAACAGGGCTCGCCCACCTATAAGGGGCTGGCTACCGTCATCTGAGGCGGCCAGGCAATAGAAGTGACCGTGTTGCGGCCCAGGTGACAGCTTGGCCACCCTGGCCCCCCGCCCAGCCCCACGAACATCCCACAGCGACAGCTGCGCGCGGAAGCAAAGAAGCCCTGCTCTCTTCTGCCCCTGCTTCAGTTTCAGCTTTACCTGCTATTCCAGTGGCCTTAGCTTGTTCCGGGGAGAGACCTATTGGCTCAGAACTCAGCAAGACACAAAGCATAACTGCATACACCCCTGTCAGCCCAGTATACCCGTACCTCCTCTCTGATCGCATTACCTGCCACCCTCAATAAAGAAGCATGTCATCCCGACAATACAGGCCAGGCAGGAAGGCAGCCACACGGTCTCTGACGGCCACTGAGGGAGCAAACAAGTTGGAGAGAACAGCATGTGTCCCCAGGACCGCATCAGTGACGATGGCCCCAGCGGCAGGCCTGCCACATGTTGACTGGCTTATTGAGGCCTCAACGGCACATACCCCACCTGCGGGCCCTCAGTGACTGCTATCAAGGGACCGCCAGCAGGATCTGCCGTCAGCTGCGTGGACAGCAACTGCACCGCCGTCGGGCAGTACACTGTGTGTATACTCCGTACTGCCACGGTCCCGTCAAAGAGCGTGATGTCCTTGGGGAAATGGCGAGCAAGCGCTGCCTGTGTGGGCTGCCCCGGTGCCACCGCTACCCCTGCCCAGCCTGCCTCCCTGCAGCACAACAACAACCCTGATGTTCTGCGTCCTCCTCTTCCCTTGCAGAGTTGGCATGCTGACCTCCCAAACCAGCATTTCTGGGACACACAGGTTGCTGCTGTACAGGCCCCGCTTGGTCATGATATGCACGCTTGCATGGTCTGCTTACACTTGGCTGTCGTGCCACAAGGCTACAATACCCAAGCTTTCTCCAAAACGCATATGTTCCCTAGCCCAGCCAGGGACTCTGTGTGCCTTGCCATCCTCGTCTCACCGCAGCAAGTCATGGGGTTGCAAAGTGCTGACCTCCATGACTTGGAAGGGCTCCCCAGCACCGTGCCGCTGGCAGTGTGCCAGCACCACCCGCCCGTAACAATCGCTGGACGCAAGCACCGCAACACCTCCGGCACCTTGGCTGCTGCCGCTCTGCTCGAAAAGCTGCAGGTCTTGGACCTCTGCCCGGTGGCCAAGCTCGGGGAGAGGTTCCATGGTAGGTGCCTGTTATCAAACAACTTCGCAGTCACAATAAAACACAGCAATTAAGGCTCACTGGAACAAGCTGCCATATGCCTTGCCTGGGAAACAATCTCTGGGATGTAGACTCCCTCCTTTCCCCGCTCCCCCTGGAACCCGCCGGTGGACCGCTGGGCTTTTATGTGGTATATCTGGTTCCCTGTCGCCAGAAAGGCCTCATAATGTGCAGCTTCCGCACTTGGCAGGGCCTGCAGAAGCAGCCGCTCTCCCATACTCAGAAGGCCATCTGTGAGCCTGTCCCTGTCCTAAGCAGTATTTTGGCCTAGCTTACCGCTATGGCCACCCTATTGCTGCAAGTTGCGCCAGGCGAGAGGGGGGTATCAAGCCTCAACTCGTGCTTGGTCAGCTTTGAAATGCTGGGAGCAGGGCCAAGTTCCATCTTCTGCTTCTTTTTGGGGGGCGCCATCACCTCCCAGTCATGTGAGTGTACAAGCTCGCGAGGGACTTGATGAAGAGAATGGCCGTGAGGGACTGTGTTGTGAAGGCGATGATTCCTCTTTAGGTACCAAGGGATCCAGCCGGCTGCTTCCCGCCAAACGTCCCAGAAAAGGCTGCCGTGTGCTGTGCCCTCCCTTTTGGCTTGCTTGAGGCTCAGGCAAAATGGTGAAGTTCCTCAAGGTGCGCCTGCCGCCGGTGACCGCGGTACCTTGCATGGTGGTCTCATGTGTCATGGACGCCGTGGATTGGAGGCAATCGCAAAAGCGTTATATGTTATACATCTGCAGGCCGGGAAAGTGGTGGTGCTGCTCAGCGGCCGCTATGCCGGCAAGAAGGCAGTCATCGTGAAGAACTACGATGACGGCAGCAGCAGCCGGCCTTACGGCCATGCTATTGTTGTGGGCCTTGCCAAGGAGCCCCGCAAGGTGCGGGACGCCCCGGCGTGGATGTTGGCGCACCTCCCAGCCCTCAGTGCAGCCAGGGTGGAGCGCCTATCTATTGGCTCCAGAGGTGCGGGACTAGAGGGGCCGGTTGTTCTCTGCAGGTGATCAAAAAGTCGTCTCAGAAGACCCAGGCCCGCCGCAGCAGCCTCAAGACCTTTGTCAAGGCCGTGAACTACCAGCACATGATGCCCACCCGTTACACCCTGGATGTGGAGCTCAAGGGCGTTGTCTCAGCTGACGTGCTTGACAACTCCACCAAGAAGGAGGAGGCACGCAAGGCAGCCAAGGGCCTGTTTGAGGAGAAGTTCAAGAGCGGCAAGAACAGGTGCGGGGGCTGCAGCGCAGCGGGATGTGGAGGGGCCTTTTGAATATGGCGGCTATATAGCGATGCTCGAGTTGGGAAAGCCCGAGTGTTTGATTCCTAATGTTAGGCAGTGTGGTGCTGTGTGAGGGTTGCCCGGTTGAGTTTGCCAAAGTGCTGGGTGTGTTTGCACTCACAAATCTTGCTCGCTTAGGGGAGTTGCGCATTGCACTGGGACACAGCTGCTCACTTTTGGTATGGTACTTGTGGCCCGTCATATGGGAGGGGCTCAGTCTGGCGGCCTGACAAGCGGAGGCCTGGCGATGTGTGCACGTGGATTGAATGTTGGTAGGAGCATGGCAGTGCTTTAGGCGTGGCGGGTCTTTCTATGTGTGTCGCGCTATGATAAGTCCCCCGGGGGAGCCACGTTGCTTGTTGTAGGAGCCGTTAAGGACAGAATTCAGCGTGTGATAGACCCGCGCTCAGCTCTCTGCCCGTCCGATTGCTGCAGGTGGTTCTTCTCCAAGCTTCGTTTCTGAGGAGCTGCATCAGTGAGGCAGCCTCCCTGCCAGGCCTGTAGGTCAACCTGGGTCATTGTCGGCGGCTGGGCGTTTGGGCCAGGACCTTATGAACAAGCGTGTGTAACAGCAAGGCATGTGTCTCTGGGATGAAGGGGAGAAAGGGAGAAAATGCGATTGAGGGCTGGTGCTTGCAAGCAAGAGGGCTTGCAGCAAAGGACTGAGCAGCAAACCCACCCCGCCTGCCCAGGCAAGGTTGGCGATTGTGTCTTCAGTAGCAGTCTGTCGCCCACAAGAGCAGCTGGGCACTGGACTGTGAGGACGGAATCAAGCTTCATTCTTGGGCGGAGGTATTGGGTTGCTCATGATCCCGGGCTTGGGTGAATGCTTCCCTTGCCAAGGCAAAGAAGTCAAGTGCAAAGGGAAGTGCAGGCTAGGGTTTTGGGCAAGAAGCCAGGCCATATCCTTCGTCCATTGACAGCTACCCTCCCCTGAACGCCCTGAGTGCCGCCACCACCAACACTTTACACAGCGTTGGCTGCCGCTATACCAAAAGGTGACAAGGGCTTGCAGGAGCTGCAGTCCTCTAGAAAGTTGTTGCCAAAGCTTACAACTGCTCGTCTGTTACCTGCTAGCTCTCCCTAGTACCCGGGTTAGGCACCCCACAAGGCACGCCTTGCACGCCGCCCTGCCAGACCCACATCTCTAACGGACTGCAGATCACACGCTACGACTGGAAGGTGGCGGCACACAACCCCACCACCAACAGACTCTGAGAGCCACAGGGGTGGGCTTCCAGCCTTTGGCACCTACCTCGTCAAAGCACTCGGGACATCTGGGCTTCTAGTGGTAATGCTCATCTAACGATCCTCTGACACCCAAGGCAAGAATGGAACATGCACGTGATGGCATGGTGTCAGCCCACGATTGACTATCCTGAGGGTCAGGTGGCTCCCTACGATACGTCTTCCCGAATGACCTTCTGGTGTCAAGTACCTGCGGCTCCAAACTGTCAAGAAGTTGACTGAGAAGTCGGCACGCGCGCCTTCTACATGACACGCTGCGCCTTCTACATGACTAACACCCCACGTCCTTAGCCAGGACAACTCGAATAACCGTGTCTTTCGTGGGTAGATCTAAGGATTTGTAACAGCTGTTGCCTCTGCAAGCTCAGCACTGGTGTTGCACCCGCCGCTAAGGTCTGCAAAGAATGGCACCCAAGCGCATCCCCACGGACTCTCCTAAGGAACAGGCGCTGCTGGAGCTTGTGCTGAACTCTGCAAAAAAAGGGGACCCAGAGTCTGCCCTGCAAACGATTGACAACTACTGCTGGAGCCAAAGCTGGATGATGCACATTGGTGGGACTGATCGCTTTAGGATGGTGTTCACCCGCTCCCACTAAGGAATGCGCAGTTGTCCACCCGCCAGCCCCCCCTTTGACCTCTGCTAGCACACCGTGCGGAGTCACTTGCTTGCTTTCCTGATGTACTTGGAGTTCTTGACTGTGCTTGCATAATATATGAACACCTAGACGAACATAGGAGTCTTCATTTCTTGTGCGGCACATCCTAAGAACCTGCCTCAAGCAAGCTGAACCGCTGCATTACTAGTCAATGGTCTGCTCCATGCATACAGGAGACGTAAAGGGCAAGGTTCTGGAGGAGGCGGTTGCGGCTGCTCAACCCATCAAAACTGCCGTGGAGCTCGGGACGTACTGTGGCTACAGCGCACTGCGGATAGCCCGGCTGCTGCCAGCAGGAGCCAAGCTGGTTGCTATCGACCCGTCCGAAGTGCCTGTCAAGGTTGCTGCACCCATATTGGAGCATGCAGGTGAGGCCACACCTGCCGCCAAATCTTAAAAAGTGCTGCATGGCAGTGCCGCCTTTGTGCGCTGGTGTAGCCTGCAAAGGATACAGTGACCGCTACCTCATCATACAAAACAGTGCAAGGAGCCCTTCTCGGAGCAGCCGCTGGATGGATGCTGTGCTCAATCCCTTCGCTTTGATACAAGTCCTGCTGTTGTGTTTCGGGTGCTGCCGCACCGGGTTATGTAGGGCTTCGAGACAAAGTGGAGCTTATACAAGACACGGCTGAGGAGGCGCTGCCGCGTCTAGCCCAGCAAGGACTGAGCTTTGACCTGGTCCTCATTGACCATGACAAGACTCTCTACCTGTCGGACCTCCTTCTGCTGGAAAAGCTGGGCCTGCTGCGGAAGGGCACTGTTGTTGTCGCTCACAATGTCGGCAATGCTGACAATGCAGGTAAGGGCGGGGAGTTGGGGAGTCACTGTCACCTTAGTCTGCTTGCCATTGGGCAGTGGCTATGCTGCTTGCGCAGCTTTTCCCATTTAGGCATTGCGCATTGCGCTCGCATGCAGCATCTTCCGATAAACCGTTTGTAGCAGACTCGAGGCTCAAAATAGGGAGGGGTATGTAGCTGTGACCTTCCAGTGCTGTACTCGTGGCTGCTGGCTGAGTCCACTGTGGAGAAAGTTGCACAGCCATTTCCGGCTCGGTGCGGCTTCCCTGCAGAGCCACGACTACCTCAACCACGTCCGCACATCCGGCAAATACCTCAGCAGCAAAGGTTATGATGCCACCGTTGAGTACAATATAGAGAAGCCAGATGCGGTGGAGGTTTCGATGTATGTATGGTGGTTAAGCACTGCTGCAATGGCAGTGACATGAGTATGGGAAAGAAAGCTTTGACTAGGAAGCAGGGCGCCTTGACATCTTATCAGTAGAAGGTGCCCCGATCTTCCTGGTTTTTTTAGTGATGCGAGCCATCCAAGCTGGGTCCCTGTCGTATGCTTTGTATATTGAGACTGGCCTGTTTTGAGAAAATGTACAACTGTCCCTCCTGGGGAGCTACCCTGTAACCCAGAATTACACACGCTCACTTCCTCGCAAGCTTCAAGTCTTGATAAGGATCAACAGTGAGCGCATGCAGCGAGCTGTGTCCTGAACTTAGGAGAAGCTGCCCGCTGTCAACGTCATCCTGGGCGCCACGCGCGCCTTGTGTACCGGCAAGCGGTTGCAAACTCCATGAGTGCTTCCAGCTAGCGGAGGATACCTTTCCCATCAGGTAATACAACGCTGCCTTGGGAATACCCTAGAACTGGTGCTCGCATCTCACAGGGCTTGCTCACTTTATCCACTACCCTAACCCCTGTCCCCAGACTAGCAATCCATGCTGAGGGTTATGAGAACTATGCCCACCCAACAGTAAGTCGGGCCACAACATGCTGTAAGGGCGGTGCACTCCTACGCTAGTAAGACCCTAGACAGTGATCACTTCTGCTGGCAGTGCCGCAGGCGGGTGTTGATAAGTGGTGTGAAGACCAGAATATTTTGCCCCAGGTTAGCCCTGCGGCAATATGCAGGATTGTCCTGCCAAGCTCACGCAACACCCTGCCTTGCATGACTGGCAACCAAGCCGGGTCAAGCACAGCTGTTGTCTTGCAAGTTGAGCGGCGGTGTTGCGCTGCCTTTAAAGCTTAAATGGATGACCAGACCTGCTCGACACTGGAGTCATTATTTTTTGCAGGCTCTCACCACACCCCAAGAGCTTGTGCGTGGGTGCAAAAGCCATGCAACAGAAGGAGGTCATCCCGGAAGTGGCAGCCAGGGAGCAGGAGCTGCTGGAGGTCGTGCTGCAGTCAGCTAGTAAGGACCCCGAGTCCGTCCTGCAGACAATCGACAACTATTGCTGGACCAAGAACTGGATGATGCACATCGGCGACCAGAAAGGCAAGTCCCAACACGGACCTAGAATCAATATCAGTGCCCAGGCCTGCCTGGTTGGAGATGGTGGTTGTGGTGCCAGGCATGTAGGCAGACCAGTGCGGCGCGGAGGCCCAGCTGTAGTTGCAAGTTACATGCAGGCAAGGTCTTAGAAGAGGCTGTGGCCGCGGCGCAACCAATCAAGACTGCTTTGGAGATAGGGACGTACTGCGGCTACAGCGCGGTGCGGGTCGCACGCCTGCTGCCGCCGGGAGCTAAGCTGATAGGCATCGATCCTTCTGAGGTCCCCGGCAAGGTGGCTGCACCCATCTTGGAGCATGCAGGTCGGAGCAACCCAAAGACTGCTTGACATGCTTGGTGCTCCACAAGTTTAAGTTTGTAGAGTGCACATGGCCTGTTGCTGCACAGCGAAATGAGGGATGTGCAGCTCACAAAACAATGCCCCAAGGCATCTCTGTAGCGCTGCTCATGCCAGAGCCCGAGCCGTCCCCTTCTGGTCAGGGATCCATGGCAGACGTGAACCTCGGCCGCACCGGTCTGTGTAGGGCTTCGAGACAGAGTGGAGCTCCTGCAAGGCACTGCTAGCGAAGTGCTGCCCAGCCTTGCCAACCAGGGCGTCAGCTTTGACCTGGTGCTAATAGACCATGACAAGACCCTCTACCTGCCGGACCTGCTCCTGCTGGAGAAGCTGGGGCTGCTGCACAAGGGCACTGTTGTCGTGGCTGACAATGTCGGCCTCTTCCAGGTGAGTGGGTTCCTGCTGGGATGGGCCGCACGTCGACACCTAGGGCGGCCTGCTGCAAGTTCAGCCAGTGCAGGCACCACCCACCTTGCAGATAGCAAGCGCCAAAGCAGCTACAACAAGACCCATTGTTACAAGGGGATATTAGTATGGGTGGCAGGTAGTGCGAACAGGGAGTAGAGCTGGGCTGGACTGGACTGGACTGGACTGAACTGACAGGGCTGGATGCAGAAGGGGATATGTCTTGTTTTCTCAGGATATAGAGGCAGCGGCCTGTACGCTGCAGCTGGTGGTTGAGGGGAGCCACCAGGCTAGGTTTGTTGTAGAGTGGGCGGTAGCACACCCTGCAACCTCCCGGTCATATTCAGAGCAGAGTGGGTGAAGTGGAGCCTTTGCTCAAAGCCCCTGTGTTGTGTCCGCAGATCAACGACTACATTGATTACGTGCGCCAGTCTGGCAAGTACAGCAGCAGCACAAGCTATGAGGCCACTGTGGAGTACGACAAGGAGAGAGCGGATGCTGTGGAGGTGTCAGTGTATGCTGGATAGGTTCTGAACACGTGTTCAGCTGGCAGGAAGCCTTGTTTGGGACACCACCTGCTCCGATTGGCTCAATGTGGTGCACGGCGGGGCTGGAGCCCTGGCTGTGCCATACCCAGCCCTGGCCTAGCAATGCCGGGTGTAAGTGTACCAAACACATTGGGCTTGTGTCGCTGTTAACACAACTTATGCGGTCGTGGCATGCGGCGCTTTATAAACTGGCCATGTATGCAGACCACACAGCTGCTAATCTTGATATGACTGCATGCGAGTGGCCAATGACAAAGCTCCGTCACTGCCAATGCGGTCTACACAAACAAACATGGCCAATAACCCTAGCCTTGAAGGAAATCCTACACTCGCTTTACAATTCCTCTCAACAGCTCTTCATCCTCCTTCACTTTTGGTTCACTCACTGCACACCGCAGGTTGCTGAAAAAGCCTACTCTGTCTCAAGCTATTCCTAGTTCTGTGCATGACCTTGCAGCATCACAGAGTAACTACGTAGCAGGGCATGGGTGACAAATTGAAGAACAGTACAGCTCAAAGGCACCTACTCTCTGTCAGCACTACCTGTCGCCTTCACAAAGGGAATACTGCGTAATCATCCTCGCACATCCTCAATACCTACCACCACTGCCAAATGGAGCAACCTGCGCTTGGGCCCAGATGTTAATTCAACACAAGCAAAACAGCACCTCCACCAGCTAGTTCTTCCGGAGCTTGGCCAGCTTGCCCGGCGCCTTCTTGGGCCGTGCCTGCGAGCCTTGCCAGCCCCTGCCACCGCCCCTGCCCTGGCCGCCCTGCTGTGCCTGCTGCGCGCCACCCTGGCCCCGCCCCTTGGTGGAGTACTCCATGTACGTCAGGCCTGCGCCGCCGGTCAGTGCCGCGATGTCGCCAGTACGTCGCTTGGCGATGGGTCGCCTGCAGACACACAAGGCGCCAGCCCAGGTGAAGCCACCCGCATTTGCTACCGCCCGCCGCCCCAGGAGAGCCCCGGTAGCTTGCTTTGCAGACTGCGCAGCAGCTGCAACGCTACTGCCATCCAACGCAGCGCCGACAAGAGACTCTTGCAGACTGCACGGAAGCCGCAGTGGTTAGACGTGGAGGGCTGCCCTTGTTGCGCAACGAGCTCACCCACCTCCTGGCCACCCCCACGTCGTCCCGCAGGTCGTCCTTCTCCTCGGCTCCCTGAGCCTCAGCCTCTGTGGAGCTCAGGATCTTCGCCAACACGTCCAGCTGCTCCTCCTTCTTGCTGAGCAGCAGGCGGTCGCGGTCTGCACCCAGGGAACCGGCACTCAGCGGCTGCGGGTGCACATCGCGTGGCAAGCCTCACACGCGACAGCGGCAAGCACAGCATTGGGCATGGGATTGCAGCGTAGGGAGGAAGGTCCCCAGGAAGGTTCTCCCGCCCTATGCTGGCAGGGGCCTGCCCACTGCCCGATGCACACTGGGGCCACCGAGGCTCTTGCGGAGCTGCTCAACTCAAATACTGAGCGGTGCTTGTCTCCTGCCAGCCTTGCCTGCCTGCTCCAGTATGTTGGCCAGCACCTTGTAGGAGTAGCCCTGGTCAATCAGGAACTGCTGCCGCTTGTTGGTGAAATACACCTCCTGCAACACAAGCCAACTGGAATGCCGTCATTGCCGGAAAGCGCAACTCCACCCGGATGTTGAAAGCAGCAGACTCCATTGCCCCCTGCTAGGCTACAGATGGTTGCTTCAGGGATGAAGCAAAAACCATCCCCCTTAAGTGTGCTGCCTTGCCAGGGGAGCGCACGTCTCTCTTGGTGTGAAACCACAAACCCCTTCACTGGCGGGGGCGGGGAACACAGATTCTGTTTGCTGACACATTCACCACCTTATCCCCTTGTAGTTAACGCTGACCACAACATGCGTCGCACCTGGGTGTCATTGGACACGAGAGTATAGAAGAAGGCGTTGAACTCCTCAGCACTGGGAGCGCTGCCGGGCTTGGCCTTCTTGGCACGCAGGATGCGCCCCAGCCGCTGCGCCTCCTGCCGCCTGCACACAGGGCAGGGCAAGGTCCCGCGGCAGCATCGTCAGCACAAAGCAGCAATCTAGTGTGGTGTGTGTGTGGTGGGGGGGGTGGGGGGGGGGGGGATATAAATAGGACTAGCAAGGCGTAAGATCTCGTCCCACCCCTCAGGAAAAGGGAAGGCATGGTTGCAAGCATGTGGCCTGCCCTGGCAGCAAGTGTTCATGGCCTCAAGGCAGGTGCAAGCCTAGCCGACAGTGGGCTGTGGCAGCAGCATGCAGCACGACCACCCTTGGGTGCTGCTCCAAGCACCGAGCAAGGGCTCACCTGGAGCCAGCATGCGAGGAGATCTGAATGAGCACATTGGCCTCCGGGATATCCAGCGAGTTATCTCCCACCTGCAGGGGCAAGGCCCACAGGCTTGTCATCAAACTCCGCCTCAACAACATGGTTGTGTGCTATATCAAGCACCTTCGACAAGTCCCAGCAACCATACGCCTGACCACCTATGCAGCCCTACGCATCCACAGGGCAGCAGGCTGCCATGGAGAGTGCGCCCGGTACGGCAGGTGCACCGCAGTAGCCAGCAGCACAGCACAGCGCAGCACAGCAGCCGAAGAGGACACAGGCACCTTCGACAGGAAGACCGTGTTGACCTTCTCGTTGTGCTTGAAGGCGTGCAGGATGCGGGTGCGCTCCTGGTGCCCCGTCCCGCCATAGATGAACGCCTTGTGCATCCTGCACTACGACACATGGCATGCTTCTCAGATCTATCGCCTTCAGGCCACGAGTTTGAACCATTGCCACCACTATCTCCGCAGGGTAACCAAGCGACACACAACACAGTTCTTGTGCATCTAAACCCCATAGCATTCGCTCTTCAGAAGCCTCCGCCACTCCCCGGGCGGCTGCCACTGCTGCACGGTTTTTCCTCGTCCATTCCTCGAGCGTTCAACCACAGGTCAGCTCACCGGCAAGTTGCACAGCAGGTGCAGCAGAAGCCGCCCTGCCACAAGCGCACACCGCCAGCTCAGGCTCTTGACCTCCTTCTGAGCCGGCAGCAAAGCGGCCTGGGGACTCACCTGACTGCGTACTCCTTGAGGGCGTAGATGTTGTCTGAAAAGACAATCACCTTGTCGCCGCGAACCCGCTCGTGGTAGTCCACCAGGAACTGGCAGGCCTGCGGATGGGATATTTATGGGCTCACTTTAGACTGGGCGACCCGGATGAAACCTGGCAAGCAGTCCTTACGCTTGTGGCGGCACTGGACAACTCTGAGGACACCAGGCGGGATGCCGCGGCAATGTGAGCCACGGGATGCAAGAATCCTGCCAACAGCTGGCACCTGGCGGACCGGCGTGAACCAGCACCACTGGCTATCATGGACTGTAACATATCACATGTCACAACAAAATGACCCCGGTAGACAACTTGCTTCTCAGCACTGCTGCACCACCAGCCGCAGCAGCTCAAACGCCTCTTGCGGGAACCGCTGGATCACAGAAGCAGACATGCGGGCTGCCAGAGCCCACACACCTGGAATTTGGTGGGGTTCATCACATACAGCAGCTGCTTGCGAGAGGCGTTGGAGGGGCGCAGGTACTCCCGTGAGAACTCCCGTGTCATGGGACACCAAACCTGCACCAGGCGGCAGTCCAGCCATGACAACTGTAGTGGCGGGAGCGCATCAGCGAAGCTATGGCCCAAGGAGCACAGCAACAGTCCAGCTGCAATTGGCACCGTCCATGTCGATATACACAACCGATGGGACCCCCCACAGCAGGGGGTCAGAATCATGGCCCTCTGTTCTCCCATGCACCCACCTCTGCACACTGCACGTTGGCGATGTGACCTGCCCGCGTGAGGTCGAGCCAGTTGGCCTCATACAGCTTGGGACCTGCACTGGGGCAATCGCTGCGCTCACCAACGGAAGCCAACCATGCGCAGGTCCACGTGCAGTTGCGCACTTGCTTCAGGCACCCTGGCAACAGCAATCGCTTCCGCCATAGCACAGCGTTCTGTGGCATGCACAGGCCAAGGTGGCAAACTTAGGTTGGCATGGCGTGCGAGCCTGGGAGAGGTTCCTGTGAAGACAGACCAGCCATTAACTGCCAGCCTCCGGACATGGTATGAACAGGGTGAGCGTCAAGAGTCCCGCATTTCGGTTGGAGCAGGGCCATGGAACCCCACCTATGAGGAAGTTGAGGTCGGTGATGAGCTGGTCTTCTCGAACGAGGGTCGCGGTCAGGCCCAGCTTGCAGTGCGCCTTCACGATGCCTATCACCTACAGGCCATATATCCTCAACTCACCCTCAGGTCCAAAGTGCAAGCTTACTGGGTGGTCAAGTGGCTTCAAGCTGGGCAGGCAAGACAGTCCACTTATGTACCTGCTACCCCGCACAGAACCCTGTACCGTTGTGTGGCTCTTTGAGGCATATGCTTCAGGGTCAAACAACTACAGGCTAGTTGGAGCCATAGCAACAAAGCCCAAGACGTGTCAGTACGGCTCCGGCACCCACAGGTCCGCGCTGACCTTACGGAACATCTGTGCTGGCACCACGTGCACCTCGTCCAGCAGCAGCAAGCCCCACTCCCGGCTCATGATCTCCTGCATCACCAGGCGCAGCAGGGCAAACGTCTTCAAGCAAGCACACACCATGCAATCAAGCGCACACCATTCAATCCCCCCATAGCAGGCTCCTTTGGCCATGCTCTGACAGGAGCACGCGCCCCGCGCATCACCGCTCACCTCCCAAATCGACCCAGCAATGACGGGGGCACAACCCCAGCTAAACTATGCACTGCCAGCCAGGCCCATGCAATCAGCCGTCAGCCTCACCCAAATGAAATACACACAGCAGGACAGGGGTGGTCCTCCTCTGCGCACCTGCATGATGCGCTCGCTCTCCGCTGAGCGCTTGCCGGAGTAGGCGATCATGGTGAAGGTGGTAATGGCCACGCCCGAGTCGGTGCCCTCCTGGAACCACTCGTGCCGGTCGCTGGTGAAGCGGCACACCTGGTGCTCCTGCAGCCCGGGGCATGAGGAGGTGGAAACACTCTTTTCAGACGTTGCAGCATGGCACCACACCTGGAGCTCAAGCACCCACAGCTGTGTGATAACCCCAGTGGTGGAATCACTCGCACACAAGCTGGAAGTGAGGAGAGTAACAGGCTCGTGCGCGACATCTCAGAGTGATTCTGCCCGCTGAACAGGTAGATGGCATTGCAGGGCTGAGGTACCCATGCACAGGCCCGCGGCTGAGGCACTGCGCAAGCGCTGAGTGCAGCACCGCTGTTGGCTTGCCTGCAGCCCTGTCCACATGGTGAACTGGTACTTCCACTGGTCCACTGACACGGAGTTGGTGCACAGGACCAGGCAGCTCTTCTTGATGCGGGCAGCAGCAGACACGCCTGCGCGCAGCACAGCTTCTCACATACAGCAGGGAGGATGACCTACTCGACCATGAAACATTAACCGTATTGGTCCTTTGGGATTATGACACCAGGAGGTAACAGCTCCATGCACAGGCGACTTACCGACCAGGGTCTTGCCAGCGCCGCAGGGAAGAACGATAATGCCAGACCGCGCCCGGCCATTGCCAAACATTTTGCTGAGCGACTTCTCCTGGTACGGTCGGTGCTGCAAAGGCCAATTTCATTATGGGATTAAGACCAGCAGGGTAGTGTTAGGTGCAGCAATGTAAGTACCTGAGCAAGGCAAGAGGGCTGAGGCGAGGGAATACGCATACATCGAAACTAACATGACTTGGCCACGCACCATTGCCTATCCCTACAGTCTGTGATGCCAGTGTGGCTAACAGGTACATATTGCACCTCAATGCTGCACCTGAAACCCACAATGTCTAATGATGTACAAAACATACTGGGCCGCGCCGCTGCCCCACACCGCACCCTCCCAGGCTATCCCTGCTGTCGAACCCGACCGAATACCCCGCTGTTGTGCCCCCCCTTTTCACTCACCGTGACTGTGGGCTTGAGGTCGATCGCCAGGTCCGGGTTGGAGGTGTCGTTGCGGAAGTCGTACTCCTCGAGCATGGGGTAGTTAAGGGCGCCCGGCAGCAGGCGCTGCTTCACATGCTCCACCTGCACACTTGCAGGCAGCCTGTGCTAAGCTGTGCTTGCAAAGTGGGGATAGCACACAGGGACAGTACCTACCAGCAGCACAACCGCAATAAACGGGGGGCAGCACGGGCTGTGGACAAGATCACACATGGCTGATGCACAAGCAGGGCTGCAGCGAGCCAGGAGGCCAGGACGGCAGAAGGCGTATGCCAGTTGTCTTCGCTGCCTCAGACTGGTCAGTAAGGAGCGAAATGATGCTCCTCAAGAGCACCGCCCCAACCCACCAATGACGGCCAGACTTCTCACTCCGTGCATGCCATGCGCATTCCTGACCCAGTCCTCACCTCTAGTTTGTCAAGCTTTTCAAGATTGCAACCCACCTTGGCAGGGTCGATCTGGAAGGAGTGCAGCTCCTTGTCAGGGTCTGCCTCGGTGGCGTCCTGCATGAAGGACGGCTTCGGCTGGGGCGCTGGGACCCCATCACCAGCGGCGCCGGCACCCGCCTGCACTATGGCCGCCTGCCCCACGGCACCGCCCGGCCCGCTGGCGCCAGTAGCGTTTGTGATTGTGTCACTCTCATCTGCAGCAAGGGCACCATCGAAGCGTAGTATGCCGATGGCAGTCCTAACTCAGGTTGTAAGTCTGGTGCATCCATTTGGGGTTCTCACTGCGCTGCGAATCGGCATGTCGCTCTCTCGCTTCGATGGCCCCCAGCATGAACCCTCAATACCGATATCAACCCAGGGACAATCAGATACAAGGGTGTCTTTGACTGAACCACCACTGAAAAAAGACGTGAAACCCGACAGAACCAGCAGGCGGTCAGCCAGCAGGCAAGCATGCCGTCAGCTTTGGACAGCCACTCACCCTCATCTCGTGTGAGGTCCACCTGCTCCACAGCTGCCAGGTCAGCGACCGCTCGGTCCTTGA
The DNA here is from genome assembly GCA_001598975.1 of Parachlorella kessleri. Classification (NCBI taxonomy): domain Eukaryota; kingdom Viridiplantae; phylum Chlorophyta; class Trebouxiophyceae; order Chlorellales; family Chlorellaceae; genus Parachlorella; species Parachlorella kessleri. Next base: position 88,014 of record BBXU01001992.1, read on the forward strand.
GCGCGTGGCTGACTAGGAAGGCACCACCACTGCCCTTGCCAACGCCCGCTTCCTCGCTGGACTCCACACGGGCACCGCGGATAACGGAATCCTGCAGCACGAGCCCAGCAAGTCCCACCGCCTTCTGTGGCCCCAGCAGACTTATAATTATATTGAACCTGCGGCAGTGGCCACTGCCCGCTGCTTGAGGGGTGCAAAGGTTCCATGCAGGCTGCTGTGCTGGGTACCTGCTTACTATCACCCACCGGCGCACCTGCCACCGTGACAAAATAGTGTTGCTAAACCAGCCGCCCGCCACCCAACCGCCCGGTGTTAACAACACACACACTTGCAGATATCCAACAGAAATGTCGCCGGCACCTTGAGCAGCTTCTTGAGGATGTCTGGGTAGGGCGACTCCACGAAAAACTTGTTGCGCTGCAGCACCAGCTTGACCTGCAGGAAGGACAGGCAGCGCCGTGAGCCGGCCGCGGGCACTGCAACAAGTAAGCTGCACACTGCCCCACCCCTCATGTGTGTCCTGCAGGTGCCCTGGAGGCCAGGGCAAGCGCAGCAACATGGAGGCAGGCCTCTGCACAATGCTTCCCGCAATGAAGGCAAAGACCCCAACCATGCTTGCAGCTGGTGCAGAGCAGACATGGAGGATGTGCTAGGGGTACTTCCTCCGGTGACCCAGCAAGCATGCCTGACCATGCTAAGCACAGCCTGCGAGGCGAGCACACCAACCTTGCCATAGTTCTCGGTGGAGGCCCGCACAAAGTCCTTGACCTCCTGCAAGGCCGAGAATGCTCGGCACTTGTCACCAGGTGCCAGGCAACTGAGTCGACCGTGCTACATTCCGTGCTGGTGAGCCGAACGACACATCCAGTGATATTGGGCAGAATGACGGACTAGTACTATGCGACGAGCAGCTTGCAAAACACGCTATGGGTGCTCAGCGCAGGCCGTCAATACAGCGTGACCAGCATCCCAGCTACCTTTGGCAGCGCCGTCTTGGAAAGTCTGTTGAGCACCGCGATGATGGTGGGGGTTTCAAGCCCAATGGAGACCGCCGCATACAGTGAGTGGGGTGTTAGCACATACCTACGGCAGGGGTCCTTGCAGCCTATGAGAGCCTGTGATGCAATGCAGCAAGGCCGGTAGAAGCCTCACACACATAGCGCTGCGTAACACTGCCACGATGTCACACAAGCAATAGGACTTGGGTCCCTTGGTGCAAGCAGTCAAGTGAGAGTGGCATGTAGGAGGAGGAGTCTCTGACGGATGACCCTGTGTGAGGCCAACACTATTGCAACCATGCAGGGTTCAGCCACAGTCACAAGCAGCCAGGACTCTGCCGTGCCATTGCTTGCACTCGCTCACTCGTGGATGGACTCTGGCCGCGACACCGGCTCAGCTATGGCTATCAGGAAGTCGTAGGCTTGGCGGTACACAGGTGAGAAGGTTTCCAAGAAGATGCGGCCATCCGGGCACGCCCAGAGTGGCCTGCAGCATCCAGCAAGGGAGCTTCCTTGTTGCATGCCTAAGTTCCTAGTTGCATGCCTTAGATGGTACAGCCAGCCCAGTGTGGCACCAGCAAGAGAACAATGCAGCAGTGTCCTCTTGCTGTATGGATGTGTGAGATGGCTAGATGAGCAGTAGGTTCGGGAAGCTCAACACCACCCCAAGGTCAAAGTACTCGCAACCGCTCCAAGCACAGCAGTGAACTAGACCTTACTGCACCCGAGGTCCGTCCACATGTCCCCCAAATTACATACAGGACCTAGGATGCCCCCCAGTGCCTACTCCCGCAGCACAATGCCCCCCACCTGTTCTGATGGTCAGGCTTGAGCTGCATGCCGCTGTAGTCATGAAAAGCGTCATCCTGCTCCCCCAGCCGGAACACCCCTCTGTACCCAACTGCCGTCCCTCCCTCCCCATCAGACTCATAGGCATCATCGAGGTCAAACTCCTCAGCATCCTCATCGTCTCGCAGCGAACGGCGGCCCTGCAGTGGACAATACGTGCACAGCATGAACGCAGCAGCATCCCACATCTTTCCGCTGCACGACTGTGGTCACTAGCAAGTGCATGCTGTCTGCAGAACACAGTTGCTTACACCCTAGCCTAGGTATACCTATAAGCGTGGGAGCCTCTTAACTAGTACTGCCCTTCACAACAGGTACCCCAGGCCAGAGGGGGTTTCTGAAGGCCCCTGCTATGCTATGCTCTCCTTGCGGAACCACGACCACCCCCGCCATCGTGGTGCTAGTTGCATCCCCTCCCGTAGAAATCTGTTACGCAGCACACCTGGCCCTCGCTCCCTGTTTGCTGCCACTGTCAGCTCTCAAACCAGATACCCACCGTGCCGCCGCCCGCTTGCCGACGTTGGCGCTGCCGCCGCTGTGCCGCGACGGCTGCTGACCTGGCGGCGCCGCCCCGACCGCCGCCTCTACCCCTCCTCCTGGCACCACCGCCCGCCGAAGCTACAGAGGCGGAGGCAGCAGCTGAAGTCCCGGCTTCCTCGTCATCTAGGTAGTCATCTTCCTCATCTGCCACGTCATCGCCCACCACAAAGTCCTCGTCATCGCTCCCGCCCTCATCCACCTCATACTCGTCAGCTGCAAACCTCTGCAAGCCAGTAGCCACAGTCGAAGGGCAGTGCTGAATGCATGGCGTTACTTGCCTTACAGCCAGACTACGTGTCCATGGAACTTCTTACTAGCCATGACTATACACTCCATCCGAGCAGGCTCGTCCTGGTACAAGATGTTACCACGACAACTGTCTTTCCAGTACTGCTGCGCAGGGCTCAGCCCCGCAATTTATCCCAGCTGTTCACTTGTTCAACATGCGCAAATGTCACAGTGGCGACAAGAGCCACTGCAGGGCAAGGGGTCTCACTCTCTGCTCTCGCTTCCGCTTGGCAGTGGTTTGCATTGCAGCCCTTGACTTCTATAGCTGCGCTCAAGGCCGGCGCCACACGCTTGTCCACAAAAGCTGCTCTCACTGGGAGCGCCCAGTAACTCTGGCAAGGTGGCGAAGGAGCAGGCAACTGCCTCCTTTAGCACCGTATCACACGCATTCAGTCTTAACCAGAACTCAGGTCAGCGTCTCTTTCTGGTTGTCAAGCAAAACATGTGAGAGATGATGGAAGTGTAAGGACTGATCTAGGGCGGCACCTCAGGCTTAAGTGTGTTGAAAACTTCAATTATGTCAATATAGCCCTCCTGAAGTGGGTAAAAACGCGCAAGCAAAAGACTTCCGAGGGCGGGAGTTGTCTCGGGGATGATCAAGTTCTTTGTTCCTGGGCAGTCTTAACCGTGTAAACAGGAAAGGTGAAGGTTCGCACATATCCTTGCTTGACCTGTGGCTCTTGCCAGCTCCAAAGACCACAAAGCTGCACGCCTTAAGCACGGGCTGGTAGTCCAACACGCCCTGCTGCCTAAGAGCCACTTCTAAAGTGGATTTGGCTTGTCAGACCTTTTTGTTTCCCCCACCCGTACGCCGCTTGCCAGGCCTTGCCGCTGGGTTGCAAGCACAATGGCATCCCCCAGCAAGCGCAGGGAGCTAGACGTCATGAAGCTTATGAGTGAGTTACAGCTTGTTCGCCCTACCAGGATTGGGTGCACGAGAGCCTGTGCCCTGGTGCTAGAAAGCTGACTGGGCCAGGGGGGCTGAGCTGCGACGTGTTCCCTTGTCTGCAGTGAGCGACTACAAGGTGGAGCTGGTGGAGGACAATATAAGCGAGTTCAACGTGGAGTTCCACGGGCCAAAAGACAGTGAGTTGACACATTTGGCAGCAGTAAGCTGTGTTGGGTGGGGGCGCCCCCAGACCGTGGAGGGCGCTGCTGCTAGGGGAGGGTGTGTGGCGTGTCAGGGACCATCGCAAGGGGCTGGTCAGGCTCGGCTGAGCAGCCTTGCAGTGTCCCCTTTGGTGGCACCCCGAAAACTGCCAGCTGGTGCTACCTACAGGCCCCTATGAAGGCGGCATGTGGCGTGTCCACGTCGAGCTGCCCGAGGCGTACCCCTACAAGTCCCCTTCAATAGGTTTTGTCAACAAGATATTCCACCCAAATGTGGACGAGGCGGCCGGCAGCGTCTGCCTGGACGTGATCAACCAAACCTGGAGCCCCATGTTTGGTGAGGCAGGAGGGGTGCTGTTTGGTGAGGCAGGAGGGGAGGAAGGGGCCATGGGAAAGGACTTAGGCTGTCTGACAGAGATGAGAGTTCGAGAGTGGTTTGATGGAGGCAGGGCTGTTGGCTCCTGTGGATTGGCGAGCTAGCTAGCTGCCCTCCCTTGTCGTCTGACTGACCCGCTATCTTTCACTAACGTAGGCCGCCCGTCTGCTGCCTGGCTTTGCCCTGTTGCTAGTGTATGCAATCAAAGTTTCTGTCGTGCAGGTCTTGCGGTTCTTGTGCCCTGTGACTGGCCCAAACTAGGCTTTTGGTTGCCTTAGAACCGTCTCCTACTCTCCTGTCGCAGATCTAGTGAATGTTTTTGAGACCTTTATACCCCAGCTGCTGCTGTACCCTAACGCATCGGACCCGCTGAATGGCGAGGCAGCAGCACTGCTCATGCGGGACCCAGCGTCATATAACAAGAAAGTGAAAGGTGGGCATTTGAAAGAGGGCTGGGGCAAGGCTTGGGTGTTTGCAGTTACATGTTTGGGACCTATATTGTAAGCAGGTCCAGCTCAGTTGCAGTTGTTTGAGTTGCCCATGACTTTGCACTTCTGCTGCAATCGATTAATGCTTGGCCCTCAGAGGTTGTGCTTTACAGGTCCGCACATGCCCTTTCCTTGCGAATTCATATCAGTTAGACTATGCTGTGCTTACCGTCCCTCGCTCTCTCCTCTGCTGCAGACTACGTCCAGCGGTACGCGCGGGCGGAGCATGTGGCTGGCCTGGACAACGGCCATGCCCCAGCCAACGGGGGCGATGATGCGGAGATGAGCGAGGATGAGTCAGACGGCTACCTGTCCAGCAGCAGTGAAGAGGAGGATGAGGTGGCCGGCAGGGCGGACATGTGAAGAGCGCGGGTTTGCCAGGCAGGCAGGCAGGCAGGCAGGCCGCCCCCTGAGGTGCTCCTGGTGTTGACCCGGAGCACTCGAAGCAGGGAGGGGAGGCGGGGTTGAGTGGGTTTGAGGGCAGTGGTGGGCGGCCGGTGCAGCGGCTTGACATGTCTGCCTAGCATGCCGGGCTGGGACGGTTTGCTTGCTGTGTGGGCCTCTCTGGGTAGGTGGCAGGTAGCGAGCCGCACCCGGCGTGAGGCATGCCCCCTCCGCATCTCCACCCTGTCACCGACCGTGCCTCTACTGGCCGCCCGGCCCTGTAAGGCTCTCTAGGCAGCTTGCTGGCAGGTAGCTCTCAGACTAGGTACGCTTTGTAAGTGCATGGGCGGGTCCAGCGTGTACCATACGAACTGCATTGTTCTGGGTTGTGGTGGGGCCCTGCATGGGCTTCCTGCACTATATCTGTTTGTGTATGTATATGACTGTGTAGGACAGCCCTGTGCCGGCCTATCTTGTTCATGATTACCCATGGCCACTGTATACTAAGGCAGGTTGCGTACCTTGCACCCTCTCCGTGTATTTGCTCCATTTGTGCTGGACGTTTTGGTAAGGCTGTCCCCAAAGGCGTTGACTGGGTACCCTCCCATAGTCCTTAAGTTGTCCACACTTGCTGGTGGGCTGCTGTGCTTGCATTCCGTAGCTTGGGCTGCACACATTGCGCTTGCGGCTTGGAAGGTGCAGCACAACGATGATGGTGTCCATAGTTTGTGTGAAGCTAAAAGTGAGGGTGTCAGGAACTATGCTACAGCCTTAAAGTTACAGGCAGCCATATGCATGCTCAAGTTGACAACAACTGGGAGCACTTGGGTAGATACAAACGTCCGTCAAGCCTGTCAAAACACTCTACAGGGCAGAACAAACTGTCTGCAATATATGCCTATGCAACATACACTCGGGCCGGTACAGTGTGTGAGGACTTAGCATGTCAGGCAGCAATCGCGCTGGTGTGTCGTGGAAGCACAGCAGGGCACGAGCCACACTGCAACTTAGTGCATACAAAAGCTTAAAGATAAGCATCACTGCCACCAGTCCCAGCAGCGCTGTACACCCATACCTCCCTCACTGCTCGCATCGCCTCTGCCACCTTAACGCAAGCTTGGCAGGGAGGCTGACTAACAGCTTGTGGGGGCAGGGTAGGAACCAGAGGCCTGCCTCAGCAGAGTCAACTGTCCACTGTAAACCATCACTGCCTTGTGAAAGCTATGGGATGCAGGGTTCATAGCCGGCAGCGCCTCCACAGGCGCCGTAAGCTCAGGGCTAGGTGTGTCCTCGCTTGTCCACTTCTTCAGCCAGCCGCCACTGTGCCCCCACCGCATCGCCCGCACGTCGCGGCGCAGTGGTTGCCCGCCAGCATGAAGCCGGCGTCACACTTGCCCCACCCCTTCTGCTGCTCACAGGTGTACCGCGAGTCGGGCGGGGTGTCGGTGCAGGGTGGTGGGGCTGGGCTGCAGTGCATGGAGCAGCAGCAGTGCGGCTCAGGCGCACGGCCGCTACTTGTTGGGGTCCCAATCGCATGAAAGGCCATTGCATGGGTACTCGCCTGCTGACAGGGAGAGGTGCAATGCTTCTGCGTGCGGGTTGACAGCACAGTGTGTGCAGGTATGTTGACTACTCACGACGACCACCACTGCCGCCTGTCCATTACAAGCTGCAACAGACACACACAACCAGGGCCAGCTTTCCAACAGCCATGTGGCCTACCTGGCAGTTGGTGTGGCCCCGGGGAACTGAGCCCCCGCTGGCAGCTGCTGGGAGTACAGGCCTGGGGTTGTGGTGGAGAGTGTGGTGCCGTTCTGGGAGGTGAGCGTGAGGTGGATGGGACCAGTGCTGGAGTTGAGGGGGTTGCCACCGTTGAACCATACCCACCTGCAGATATAATACAGTCACCAGCCATGTACTTATGGCCATACTGCCCTTATGTGCGTGTGTGCCACCGGCACCAGACACGGCTTGGATCAAAACGTTTGGGGAAGTACGGGCCGGCAATAGACATCTGGGGTCTCAGACACTGGAAGCCCGGGTCACTCAGCAGGGCCAAGGAGACTGGGGGGCACCTCCCACCCCACCCAATCGCACCCATGGGAGCGGGCCCCTTGGACCAGTCCCATGAAGTGCCGGCAGCGGTGACCAACAACCAACCTATGGAAGTCTGTGTAGGACAGCTTCTGCCCGTTTGCCGTCACGCGCTCCAGCGGCTGAGCGGAGTTGGCAAAGGTCAGCTGCTGGTAGTACTGGTTGCCACCTGCAGTACAGGCACGGTGGTGGGGTGGGGGGATGGGGGGGCAGCCAGGCAGGAGGGCTTGGGATGGTCTGCCTACGAGGCAGGCTGCCCAGTGGTCTGTTGGGCACCCATGCACGTGCGCTGGAGGCAATACAGAAGATGTCAGTTTGGCCTCGATAGACGAGTCGACAATCTCTACAGATCCCCTGATCAGGTTCTTACCTGGGATGACGTGCATGTAGATGGGGCCACTAACGGTTTGTGCGCAGGGGACGAAGGTGTAGGTCACATCGGTGGAGGCCTGGCCGCTGGCGTTTTGCCCCGTAAGCTCCCTGTGGGTAAGGCAGCGGGCTTTGAACTGGGCCGTTCATATGCAGCGGAAGCACGACAATGTCACCGCTGCTGCCATCTGGAACTGCGGGAGCGGTCCTAACCGTATGGAGGAGGGCGCAGCTGGGTGCCACCCCTAGCCAGCAGGTGATAATGGAGTTGCTAACTGGTGCCTCCCGGACCGGCCCTGGGACCCCACCTGTAGACTGTGGGGGAGATGCGCACATCCTCAGGCGCACAACCCCAGCAGGAGTCCACCACGTGTGCCACCACCAAGCGGTTGTCGCTGCCTGTCATGCGGATGCACCTGCGCAGGCGAGACACCCAACAGTGAGTGGGGAGCGAAGCTGTCCGGGCCATGAAGAGCCTGACTATTGGGCCGGCCGGTACCTTGCGCAAGAAGGGACCCTTAGCCTTTCCCAGCACTAGGTCAACCTGGCTATACCAGCACAACAGGTTCAACAGCATGGCAGCAGGAGGGGGCCGGTGCTGGATTGAGAAGCGCCCCCTGACCAAATTGCCACAGGCATGGGTAGGATATTCATGCAAACGTTATCAACAGATGTGCCCAGGTTAAGGGCGATCCCACCCACCTGCCACAAGCCAGGCCATCCTCCACCTCAAAAAGGTCCAATCCCACAAAGTGTTCCTGCAGGAGCACCATGTACAGCACGTAAAATGCCTGGCCAGACCGCCATTCAAACTTCACTTCATTCATGAGCGCCGGGCGTGGTGCTGAGGCTCTCCTTGTGGTTGTGACATGATGAGGGGCTGGCAGCCTACTAAGGTCACTCCCCGGGCTGCTGCTGCTGCTGCTGAGAGTTGCCCACTCACCTGTGCATAGCTCCCCAGAAAGCCGAGCGAGCAAGCCAAGGATTGAGCCTTGTCCGCAGTCAGCGGCTCCGAGTACCCCACGGTGGCCAGGCCCATGAAGGTCTCACCAGCCACCGCCCCCTCGGCCGTGGGAGCAGCACCGGCCCTCGCAGGCGCCAGCTCTCCCGCTGGCGCAGCCGCCTGTGCCCCAGGGGCTCTGGTGGCGGGGAGCGCTGGCGCCTGCGCCTGCTCAGGGGTGGGTGTGGGCTGCAGCAGGGGCGCCTGCTCCACAGTGGGTGACGGTTGCTGGAGGGCGGGCAGGGTGCGGGGCGGAAGCAGGGCCTCTGCTGCTGGCGGCAGCACGACTCCCTCGGGGGCTGGAACCAAGCCAGCCGGCACGGGGACTATCACGGCGGCAGGGGCTGGGGCGGGGACAGGTGGTGAAGTGGGGGAGGAGGGGGCGGCCACCAGAGGTGCTGGTGACAAGTTGAAGAAGCGCTCCTCAAACAGAGTGAGGGGCTGGGCGGACGGGCGCCCAGGGGAGGCGGCTGGCGGAGGAACCGGTACTGCTGGTACTGCAGCTTCAGGGCTGGGGGCTGGGGCTGCTGCTGCAGCCGCCCCTGCAGGGACCTCCGCTGCAGGTCCAGGCCCTGTGACTTCCACAGACGGTACTGCGATGGGTACTGCTACCGCCTCGACTGCAGGGGCTAGCTCTGGTGAGGGTGGTGCCTGTGGCACGACAGGAGCCCCTTCCGCCGCTGGAACCGTTTCATTGGCAGGCTGGGTAATGCTGGGAAGAACTGCCTCTGCTGCCGGAACGGTTTCATTGGCAAGCTGGGAAATGTTGGCAGGAGCCCCTTCCGCCGCTGGAACTGCTTCAATGGCAGGCTGGGACATGTTGGCAGGAGCTGCCTCTATTGCTGGGGCTGCCTGCACAGTAGGTACTACCTCCGCTGTAGGGGGGGCTGCCTCAGCCGCAGGTGGGGCCACTGGTGGAACAAGTTCCGGTGCTGGAGGGGTTAGTGCAGGTATTATCACCGCGGGTAAGGGAGCTGCCTCTGCTGACGGGCTAGGAGACAAGGGCGGGACCACCACAGGAGGAGTTGGAGGCACCTCAGGAGAGGGCGGAAGCACGAGCACCGGGAGAGTGGGAGCCCCCGCAACCAGCTCTGCAGCGGGCGCCGTCACGAGACCCGCTGACTCCAGTGCAGGTGTGGGCAGCGACACTGGCGGGGCCACCTCAGCAGCTGGCGCGGCTGCTGGCAGGAACCCAGTGGGGACCTCTGGCCTGGGCGCCGCTGCTGTTGCTGCCGGTGCTGCTGCTGCCGGTGCTGCTGCTGCCGCTGCAAGCTCTGGGCGCGGGGCTGCCTGCTCTGGCCCCACTGTCGGTGAGGGTCGTGCAAGGGGGGAAGGGGGAGCGGGGGAGGGCGCCACTGCAGCAGCTGCCTCGGCAGCGGGTGGCCCACCAAAGCCGGCGGTGATGGAGCTCAGCTGTGGGATGAGGGAGCCTTCGGGGGTGGGAGGCAGCCCTGCAGCGACATGGGGCAGGGGGCAATTGGTCATACAGGGGTGGCAAATCCATGTCCACAGGGTGATGCGGTCGTTGCAATGCAAGAAGGAAGTCACAGTGGTCAATGCTGGAAACCCAGGAGACATGCCAAGGAGGAATGGGAAGTGCAGTTTGGCAGTAGACATCTAGTGCAAGCCCAGCAAAGTGACACTGACCCGGGCATCTATTTGAAGCCTTGTTCTCAAACTACTACTGTGAGACCTGACTGGCTTTTGCGAGCTGGTCAGCCCAGGGTATGGCAACAGATGATTTACCAGTCTGCTAGTATAAGCAGGTGGATGCATGGGCATCCAAGGGTCCTCGCTACCTCTGCCTAGCGTGCTGCACTGGGAGAGCATGGAATCCGGCAGCAACGATCCCTTGTAGGTGTGGCCGATTCAAGTGTGTGCACGTTGGAGCAGGAAAGTTTGGGCTCGGGGGATTTATGGGAGTGGAGAGAAAGCAATGCAGCCGCCCACCTGGCTGGCTAAGCACTGGCAACCCAATTTCCGCTGCCGGCGGTGTAACCATAGCCAGCAGGGCAGGTGGCAGGGAGGGGGAGGGGGGGGTGGCGCGGGCAGCAGGGCTGGCTGCACGGGCAAGCCTGGCGGGGAGGGGGAAGCTAATCCTGGCAGTAGAGCCGATTCTAAGGATGGTGCTAGCAGCTCTGGGCCAGGGGCTGACACCCCCAGCGCTCCCCCTGGCCTGCTCCCCACTGCATTCACCTGGCCCAGACCCACCACTACCGGCAAGGCGGGGCTGGCGGGGGCGTTGCCTGGGTCGGTGCTGGCGGCCCCGCCCGCCCCCACGGCCCCCCGGGTGCCCCCGTCCGACACTATAGATGCTGCTGTGCTGCGTCCCGCTTGCATCAGATTCTGTACTGCCCCCGGGGCTTGGAGCACCTCAGGGGCGGGGCCCCGCTCCCCGCCATCACCGGGGAACTCTGCAGCTGGGGGAAGGTCCATCGCCCGCTGGGGCAGCTCTATGAGGGAGGGCAGGGGTGGTGGGGGCGTGGCCGAGGGCAGCTGCGCTATGAAGGCTTCCACGCTGGGTGGCCGCCCAGGGAGGGCTCCTACACCTGCAAGGCTAGGCAGCAGCAGGGGAGGCTAAGTGCTTGCGCAGGACTGCACTGCACTCATAGGCGTGGGCCATCAGGTGGAGTGTGTAAGCCGTTGCCATGCGCTGAGCGAGGGTGCCTTCTTACGTGACGCATCAGTTTGACCCCCATCCCACACACATGCGGCGGCCTTCAAAACAAGTCTGAGAGCCATGGTCATCCCAACAACTAGGGGATCTAGAACTTTCAACTTATAATGCCAGTAGCTGCAATGCAGAGTCTTTACCTCCAGCTGGGGCCGCCATGCTGCTTTGTGTTGTTTGTAGTACCGTTGGAGGCATGCTGCGCTGTGCCGGCCGCGCTGATTCCACCGCAGGTGCTAAACCCTCAGGGAGGGGCACTGTGTTGAGTACACCTATGGGAGGCCAGATGAGAGCAGGCCCCTCAGAACCTCAGTCTATCGGCCAAGTGTGGCATATGTGATGTACCACTGTGCACAGTGCCGGGCGTATGAGAACCTGCACCACTTGACTATTCTAACCACCTTGTACAGCCGGGCAACTACCTTTGCATCTGTGCGGAACCCGACTGTTTGCTTAGCTAGTTATGACCTTTGCCTGACATTCTGGGTGGCAGCCCTGGTGGGCTGGAGCAGGGCTGGGCCTGAGAGGTGCCCACAGGATTTCTTTCCTTGACGCCATCGCTCTCACTGCTTTCCCACAGCCCACAATGGGTGAGCCTTGTGCAGCACTCCAGGCAGACCCAAGCTGGCCTTAGCAGCGCTGAGCTGGTCTGCGTGCTTGGCAGGCGGCCACGCGGTGGCGCTGGCGTGACTGCACAGCTATTGGTGCTTGTTGCTCACCCCCACTCACAGGCCTGGCGGGTGCCACCTAGTGGGCGGCGCTGCCAGCCGACCTGCTGGCCAACCTGGCACCACAGTCCCTCGTGGCTGGCGCTCTATGCCGTTAGTCGCGGTCCACTGAGCTACAACTGATGCACAGTAGGCAGTACGCCTGGCAGAGGCAGCAAGCGCCCTGAGCAGGAGAGGGGCGCCAAGGCTGCGTGCTTACCAGCGGGCTGCCGGGCAGCAAGTGGTTCCGTGCCGGGGCCGGCTGCCGGGACGACCACGTCTTGAAAGTAGATGCCCTCGTTGGCTGGTGGCAGAAGGCTCCTGTCCTCGCCAAGGCTGGGAATGGGGACAAACACGCCGCAGGGAACAAAGCTCCAGTGTGCCAGCGCAGCGGGTATGCTTCCGGGCTCCATGTTTGTGAGTTCCCTGCCCAGGTGCGGAGAGGGAGGAGCATGCATGGTCAGGTTGACAGCTGGCTATTCACGGCTGCCCAGCGCAATAGCATGGAGGGGACTGTGCATATTGCATGAAACCCTAAGCCGGCGTGTGCAGCACGCAGGGTGCGGCCGCAGCACATGCAAAAATACTGAAACACTGGTACATGTGTGACTGATCTTGCTGCAGGAACGTACCAACAAGCAACCCCAGCGCCTTTGCTTTCCAACTCGCGTCACATCAGAAGTCCAGTGCCTACCCGGCATACAGGCCTACCTGAAGGCAAACGTGTTGACCTGGACATCACCTGCCCCGCAGTGTGGGCAGTCATGCACCACTGCCACAGTCACGCCCTGGCTCGTGCCGTTGCACTTTTCCACACGGTCAGCGCAGCTGAGGTGGATGCACCTGTTCCGCGACAACAGCATGGAAGCAATGGCTGCGTTTGTACCAGCAGGCCTCCAATGCTGCATGCCCCACTTACAGCTGTGCAGCTTTTGGGTCCCATAGCCTCATCGCATGCATGGAGGTAGCGGGGCCGCACCCTTCCATCCCTGGACTGGTCATGGTTTGCTCCTTAGGCACAATAAGGCACATCAAGGCAATTTCGTTCTTGCACACCAGCCTGGTGCTGAGTGTGGTGAGGCAGGCAAGGTGCAGTTGCACAGTCCATGCACAGCGCGGGCTCACCTGCCACAAGCCCCTGGGTGCGCTGTCAGGTTCATGGCAGCAATGTGGATTGTGAAGTAGCTCAAGACGCTTGGAAGGCCGCATGACATGGCAGCTGTGGCGCTGGGCTCTATCGCCTCGGGAAACGCAGCCCAGACCTCTCCTAGGAAGGCTGCTTGTCCAGGTTCACTTCCAGGAGCAGGACTGTAAGCCATGGCTGCTTGCTGCTGGGCCAGGCTAGGTGGCAAAATTGATGCCACTAGTACCAGCAGGCTGGCTGCGTAGGCACCTAGTGCTGCCATCTGCTAGTCCAGGTCAGGACCCCTGGAAGCTATGGGTGAGTACTGCTAGCTTTCCTGCAAGGCAGTGGGGACACCTGCCAGCGGCTGAAGTTTATTGTTTGATACAGTTTGCATCTGGAACAAGGATGGTTCCCCCCACAGCTTCAGCTTGGTGGTCCAGCCGGCTGCAACAATGGGCGCATGACTCCACCTGACCAGCGGGGATGCCCACTAGCGAAGCCTTGAGACCCTCCTCCAGACCCCACACTACCATCAGCCAGCCTGGAAGGCTGCAGGCACTACTGGACTTGGAACAATGCAGTTGATCCAGAGAAGACTAGATCGGACCATCCAAGGTTTCTGGTGAGCTGGCATGGCGAGTGATAGGTGATTTAGTAAGCTTACGGGTGGCAGGTGGGTGATTTGTCGATATCATGCGCCCTCTCTTTCCATGCCATGTTCATATCGTAGCTAGTCTGAACGCTGGCACACTCCAGGAGTGCCTTTGTTGCTCCAGATTCAGCACAGGCGATTCAGCACATGACAATGTAGTCTATTATGAAACCTTCAACAACCCTTCAGTCACGTCATGCGTTGATGGTGGCAAGGCAGTGTGAAGAGGAGAGGTAGGAAGAACTGTGCTGCCACGGCTGGACACAGTTGTTTGCTGTTACCTACAGACCACCGGACACTCCACTTCCGTCATGATCAAGCATAACACATCAAAACAAACCAATGCACGCCTCCGCTTCCCAGACACAACAAAGACAGGGCGCTTGCTGCAGACAGTTCCAGGGGTACCTAGGTGCTGCAGGGATTATGCCGCCGCTGAGACCTAGCTGTTCACTAGCCTTGCCGTACGCTGCTTGTGAACCAGCAGCTTGCCATGCGCTGGTCTTGCCGGCCGCGTCTAGACTGCAGATGGCTAGGAAGGCCTAAACTGCACCCCGAGGTCCAGGCTGCGAAGGGTAGGCAGGGTGACCGAGAGAACCTGCAGGGCTTCGCACGCAGTTGCCGGTTCTTGTGCACGATGGGCGATGTGTATGCTTGGAAGCTGGTTGGCTGCCAGGGCTGCGTTGCTGCGCTTCTTAGGTCACCGTCACATGTGACGGTAGGGACCCGTCACGTGTCGACACAGCCTTTACCAGACTGTCCAAGCCAGGCCTGTCAAGGGTTCATATTATATAGGCCTTCAAAGGCAGCTACACAGGTTGTGCGCACCTGCTTGTTAGCACCCAGAAGGTCCACTTTGAATGGCCCACGCGGGTTGATTGCCTGGCCAGGGTTCCACTCCCACCCTGCATGGGGATATTACGAGTTGGTCTAGGGTTTTTGGCGAGGCTGTGTAACACCGCCCGTGCCTCCCAGACTGGTGAACCACCATCCGCACCTGCTGTCTTAAGCCCACATGTTGGTCCCAAAGAATGTCCCAGGACACATGGCAATGCACTCATTGCCCATCAGTACAGGAATCATCGCGTACTGGGATAACCAACCAATGCATGCGTTCTCTTGTTTCTGCTCACTGTTGCCCTGGGCTCCAGACAACAACCACAGATAGACGATGAGGGGTGCGGCACTTACAGTTGCCACTTGCGCTTCGCTTCAACAGCTGGCCGTTCATGCGGACGGCGATCACAGGCTGCAGAAGACACAGCAGAAGTTGCAGAACTATGAAGTGTGACAGTATTCACCCTGTGCGTTGACAGTGTACTTCACACTAGCAGCAGCAGGGCTGTGCGGTAACAGTTACACGCACAGTGAGATCTTGGCAGCGTAGCCTGGTCATGCACATTTTGAAAGACAAAGGCACCAACTTGTGGCGGCCAGCTTGCAAACTTATGGCTGGCGCGGTGTACCTGTATGCTGTTGGCAAAGCTGAAAGCCTGGTAGTAGGCGGTGCCTTGTGGCTTCTGCAGCATCTTGATGTTACCCTGCAGCCACCCACAGTAAAGCGCCAGCTTGCATACGCGATATGCTGCGGAGGCAGCCTGGGTAAGACACACGTTTCCTTCTTTCTGCACCGGCAGCACCTTCCAACAAGTGCCGCGCTCTCTACTGGTTGGAAACTGCCGAAAAGCGACCTGAGACCATTTGCACATATTGCGCGGCCAATTGCACCAAGGCTATCGGGCGTGGACAGCATGCTGGGCATGCTACACTGTGCAGCCTGGCAACTCGGTGTTATGGGGCAGCGCTGCTTCCACACCTGGATGAGGTCAGGGCAGGCCACCCACTCCCAAGAAATCTGCATGGCAGCCCATGTGACTGAGTGAGTGATGCTCTGGCGCCCCCTAGAATACAAGCTGTTTGAAAGTTGGGCTGAGGTCATGGCAGCATACAGTAATATTGTATGGTGGGGAAGTGAGAAGGACAAAGGGGCAGGGGGTAGCGGCAGGGAAGCCAACACAGCAGCCACGTGCCAATAAGCTGTAACAGGCAGTAAGTCAGCTTACAGAAGCAGACGGGCCCCTCGCTCCGGTGAGGTTCTGGAACAGGGGCTGTGCAATGGACAGGTCAGCATCGAAGCAGTCACCTGCAGCCGTCAGCACGCTAACCCCTCAGCTCCCCCGGTGAATCTATTGTACACAAGAGGGCCCCATGGGGGTGATCAAAAAAGGTAGAGACGGAGCCTTACAGTAAGGAGGCAGCCCATCCAGTCGGGACGTGCATGCTGACCCATGAAGTCATTCAGCCTCGGCAAAGGTGCTCACCGCAGAGGTCCACCACATTGGCAATCAGCTGCTTGCCGGGCTGGGCGCACGCAGCGTCGTCACACTGCAGCAGCGCACACAGGAATCACGGTTTGTGGGGACGCCTACGCGCACGCGTGGCAAGGTAAACATTGCAGGGCAGGGGGTAAGGTGACCGGGCACGCCACAGTTGTCCGAGCGTGAGCGATATGGCGGCGGGGCTGCCTGAGGCAAGGGCAGCTGCCCTCACCTGCAACTTGATGCACTGCCCACAGGCGTAGCCCTTGTTATAGGCAAGGGTGCCCACCCCCACGTACGCCCCCAGGAAGGCGGGGGACAGGTAGCCCAGGCTGCAGGCAAAGCCCACAGCACCTGCAAGCATGGAGCGGTGCTCCTTAGACAATCGCACTGGCCAGCTAGTCTTTAAGTTTATGTGTGTATGTGTGTGTGTGTGTGGTGGTGGTGTGTGTGGGTGGGGGGGGGTCCGTCGATATATGCCATGGAACTGTTATTCCCGCACACGCCCAGCAGCTCTGGCAGCTACCCTCGCTGCCGTGTTCTGACGGAAACACCTCCGCCACGTACCCGACGTTGGGATGGGGTCAGGCTGGTACGATGTTGTGCCAGTACCCTGGTATTTGAGGCGCTTGCGATCCTCTGCGGCCATGGGCACACCAACAAGCCAGTTGCACCCCAATCACCCAGTACGAGAGGTGCCGGCAGGAACCACTGCAATGAGATGCAACCCCCGCTTCCGCCCAACTGAGGCGCTGCGTACCAGGCCTGCCGCGTTGTCAGTTGCAGCACCGCCGGCTGGTCTGCTGCAACCCTATCCAGCCCATCGATGCAGACCTCCACTTCAGTTCTGAGCGGCCCTGGGTCGCTCAGCGTGAATCTCCATTACGGTGGAGGGTACCGCAGAAGTGCAGGCACTCACCTGCCGGGGCCAGTGCCACACCAAACGCTGCTGGGGGGCCTGGCGAGGGGGATGTTCCAAAGAACTGCAAGCAGCACTGCCAGGGGACTTGTTCAACCAGACCCAGGGACGCCTTGTGGCCTCGGAGTGGCTTGCTTGAGGATGAGCAGCTGATGTTGGGTATAAAGAAAACTTCAGCTCTCCTGTATGCGGGCGGGTGTTAACATTGCTTTGAGTGAACTAAACTTGAGCTCACCGCTGACACGTCGCCAAACTCGTCTGTGCTAGCCGGCGGAGCTGGCGTGCCACTGTCGGTTTCTTGTGCATTCAACGGCTGCACAGCCAGACAGCTGAACAGCAGCAGTGCCAGAAGTGTGCAGAGGTGAGCCTTCATGGCTGGCGCCTGCAAGTATCACAACATGGGGGACTGCACATCAGACCTACTATGCATGGAGGCTGTCTGGTGCTTTGATACCTATGGGTGTGTTGCCTAGCTACCCCTCTGGTCTAGCTGCTACTCTCACAGTAAATCAGGGACCATGACAGCCCAATACCACCACTGCATGTGGAAGGTGCCAGAAACAGGCTGCACAGGCAAGGCAGCAGTGCTGCTGCAGCCAGTCGCTGCCTTCGCCACCCTTGCACCAAATTGTGTGTGCGATGCCAGCATAAAGGATGTGCTTGCGGTCAGCTTTAGACGGCATCAATGGTGCCCATGTGCCTGTAAAACGCACCTACAGGTAGGTGAGGGCGACCAAGGCCTAGATGGGCCAGGGGTCTGCTCGCCCGCTCGCTCAGCGGAGTGCCTGCCTCGGTGCTTCCAGTGCAGTGAGCAACCTAGACTGGCGATGGTGAGCTTTGCCTCCCTTGGTCAATGTCTTATCGAGGCTCGCTCCATGACGTAAGATCCAAGAAGGAGCCCGAGAACCGCCAAATCGCAGTACAGCTGTACTTGTCAGCAATAATACCGCCATGCATGGGGCTTTGGCGATGTGATTTGGCAACGGGCGAAGACTCTCGTAGCAGCATGGACACAGGACTCCAGCGCCGCTTTGCTGGAGCTCTCAGCCCTGCCAGTGGTGCATGGGATCAGTCCATGCATAGCCTGCCAGGAGCACTACTGTACACAGGCCTGCCACCAGTGTGCCGAATTGAAGCATGGTACAGCTTACGTCCAAATTGCCGTAGACAGACAGCATTCGGGCTGTACAGCTAGAAGCTGTCTCCAGTGTCACTGCTCTGTGTACATTTTGCATGGAGGCCTCAGTTCATACTTCCACCGTAGTCTTGGGCAGGTGCATGCACACTCGCCCCACAGTAGCATGTACACCATGCACATGTCCCCAGAAACACAACCAAGCTAAAGGCAATCAAGGCTGCATGAGCACCAAATGCGCCTAGAGAAAATTGCTTATCTTCATCTCTGCCTCAGCTGTACTGGCTGCTAGCTAGCTAGCTAGGTGCTGAACTGCAAGCCCAGGTCCTGTGCCTGAAGGTTCGCCAGCGTCTTTGTCAGCCTCTCTCCACTGGAGCCCACCAGCACCAGCTGGAATGGGCGCTGCAAAGGCACAGCCTGGCCGGGAGTGTCTACCACCCAGTACCCTGCACGCAGGAGTAACACATTAAATACGCGTTCTGACACGAGAGCAGCACCATTGTGCGCACTAGCTGACCATTGTGCGCACTTGGCAGAGGCACAAGCTGCTTGGAGGTGTACAGTCATGCCTTAGCTCAGCTGCCCAGGCTCACCAAAGTTAGAGCGTGTGAAGGCAAGGTTGTTGACTGTGACATAGCGCAGCAGCTGCTTCATGTTGCTGAAATTGAAGGCCACGTAGTCATCGCGGTTGTTCCTGCTGGGCAGCATCTTGATGCCACCTGCAGAAGTCAGCAGCACGAACTGGTGTCTAGTCCCAGGGACGCTGCAAGCCTCACGCTTGAACAGCCTCCTGGCATTTGCTGCCCATGCCCACCAAGGAGCCAGTAGGCCAGCCATAGACCAGCTACGCCTTTGTGGACTCCGGGTTTATAGCAGGTGTGGCACACGCCATTTGTTCCTGACATGCTTTGTACAGGCTACATGTAGCCTTACCCTCGATTCTGGGTGCGCAGGGCGCCCAATCCCAGACAATCGATACCTTAGGGTCCAAGTTTGGGTTCAATCCTGCACACGGCCAGTGTTCGGCAATGAGGGTGCGGCGTGAGGTTAGAGTGCACTGCAGCGGTGCACGCCAACGTTGCTGCCATGTCCTGGCGCCGGCTGCAGGATTGAAAATGCAGCTCCCATTCATGTCAATGTTCAGACGGCATCCTATGCAAGTGAGGCGTAACTCACCGGTAATATTTTGGATGCCTGCTGATATAAGCAGGTCATCTCCCTTGCAATCTGTGCAAGAGTCGGCCACCATAAATAAGTCCGTCCGCAGCAGCGCATCCTGACAGGCGGTGTCAACGCACGCCACCCGCACACACCAACCGCATAGCTCTCCTTGCTTGTAGTAGGCGGTGGGAATGCCTAGGGTAGTGGCGGAGGGCATCACTGTCTTGATAGTGATCAGTGCTGGATGTGCATGTATGCGACTACGTCACACCGGCAAGGGTGAACAAGGGTTCCTGCCCCAAGTGCAAAGCAAACGATTCGCATGGCCTTGTGTGCCGCCTGGCAGGCAGTAGCTGATAGCCTGACAAGTCCCAAAAGGCCAAGCAATGGAACTGGGCAGGTTGGCAGCACTCAGATGCAGGGCAGCTACGCTCACCAACAAAGTGATTCTTGAAGTGGTCATTCAGATAGCCGATTTGACAGTTCATGAGATAGCCGCCCAGGTTGCCCACGTCTCTGCGGCAGGCAGACCAAACCTCACAAGGGGTGTGAGGGGAACCACCGTGCCCACCAACCCTGCCTTGATCAAGTAGACCAACAACCCAGTGAGAAGGCTACGGTGGCAATGGGTGGAAAGCCCTGGTGAATGTGCACAGAGCGCGCCCACCAAATAAATAAATAAATACGCCCAGGCCTCAAGAGCACAGCCGTAGCCGTGCCTTGAGTGGTGCCTTGAGTGCGCCCACCACCAGCGTAGCAAACGCCAAACCCTGACCTGTTGGTTGACACGGTCGCTATGCCCTTGCGAAGCCGCGCATAACTTGGGAGCAGGGCCTGTTGTGCTGCTGACAGATTGTAGGGCGGACTTCCAGGACGTGGTGGCTCCAGCAGGCTTGTGAGCGTGCCTGCAGTCACAACTCCAGTTGTGGCCCAATCGATTCACCTTGTTCACCAGACTATGTATGACAGCGGGCATACCATGGCATCATTGCAAGTCGGGCAGACGGTCCAACAGATAGGCGTGTCCCACCTTGCAGCCCAACGTGAACTGACATTTAAAAGAGAAAAGGACGGCCACCCACTTGTTGCCGTCCGAGGTGGTGCTCCTGCTGGGCTGCTGCCGGGCCCTGCTGCTGAAGTACTGGCTGGTGGGAAGGCAATGGGGGGTGGTGCAGGGGCTGGGGGCGCAGCAGAGAACTGCGCTGCTTCTGGCGATTGTTGCTCTTGATCACCAGGGCTGCCTGCCCAGCCGTCAATCTCAGCAAACACGTCCTCCGCACTGGGTGCTGTGGCAGGCGGCATCACTGCAGCATGAGGCATCATGTGCTAAGGTGCAATGCTTGCATGGGGTCATTGGCCCGAGGGGGACCCGTTGAAGTGCAGGAGGGTGGGTAGGTGGACAAGCGAGCTAGCAAGGGTGTACCACCATGTATGGTCTACCTCCAGAGTTGTCGAGGGCTTGCCGCAGGGAGCGCCCTAGCTGCCAACTGCCTCTTCTACCAGCCTCGTCGGGAACTAGCCATCGTGCTGCGGCTGTGGCACGTCCCGTCCCTGGTGCTAACTTTGGTTGGGCTTGTGCCATGACAGCACTGTGGCACCCAGCCCATGCCAAGACCAGAAGGGAGAGGCAGGCAAGCTCTGCTGGACAAGGCATGGAGAACTCACAGGGCTGCCTTGCCTGTAGTGTGAGGTGTGCTGCTGGAGCCTGCAGCTCAGCTGACTCTATCACCTCAGGCTCCTCCCCTACATCTGTGCCTAGGGTAAGGGTTTGACATCAGCTTTTCAAATTTCTCACCTTATGTCTCGGTTTGTGTATGACTGTGGTGTAAGCCTTCTCGCAGTGTTAACAGCGAGCCTGGGTAGCCTTTTGGGCTGGCGGGTTGCACTGCTGGCAGCCAAACCAGTGGTACCACGCCTTAAAATGCCTTGGCTCCGATTGGCTGGAGACAGATTCAGACTGAAAACGGTGGCTACTCAAACATCGATTGAACTGGGAGACTGGACGCCAACTGTATTGCCAATTTCCCGTGGGCAGCATCCTCCATGGCATCCTCCCATGGTTCACCCATGCCAATCAGCAGTTGCTGCCAGGGCCACACCACCTGCTGCCTTTCGTCAGCCATCACAGTGAGGGGCCCCATGCAAGTCAGCTCGAGCCCATGACAACAAAAGCTTAGCTCATATGCTACCCCAGAAGGTGTTCAGGCTGCAAGGAGGGCCGCCAACAGAATACAAGGCCTGGCAGGTCAGCACACGCAAAGAGGTGCACCAAAATCCTATTAAGTACCATCATAGTGAAGCTGAGCTGGAGCCTGGACAGCCGTAGCTGTCAGAGGCCAGACAAGTTATCCTAGGAGGAGTTGATGGGGGCCGGAAGGCAAGTAAGACATGCATGATAACTTAATGCAAAGCCAACATAAGCATGCATTGCAAGTTGAAAGAATAAAGCTACCACCTTGGCGCAGCAGGGTGCAGCAGGGCAGGGTCCAACTGATTCAGGTACGCTAGCGCTACTGACACTCAGGGTGGCAGGCCCCTACTGTATAGCCGACGTCAAAACTGCACACCAAGGTCTTGGGCCCGTAGAGAGGGAAGGCGCTTAGTAAGCCGCTGACCATTCACCCCCACTAGTGCTAGGTCATACGGAGGCTTCAGCGGAATATCTTGTTCCGGTGTGTCAATGACCCAGTACCCTGCACAAATGCAGTAGCCAGGCTCCGTCAAGGCAGTCCTGTCAAGCAAACAGCCTATTGGCATGTGCATCCATGCTGCCCCATGCCATGCTTGCATTCTTGCACCCCACTTGGCCTCATTGGTCTGGCAGTGCACGCTGTCACTGCCAGTTTGTCCCATGCCACCCCTCTCACTCTCACCAAAGGGGGTGCGTGTGAATGCCAAGTTGTTGATGCTGACGCTGCGCAGCAGGGCCTTCAGGTTACTAAAGTTGAAGCCAAGGTAGTTCCTCCGGTTGCGATCGCTGGGCAGCATCTTGATGGTCCCTACAAAGACCGTTCATGGGGGTTGCGTCATGGTACCCATCAGCTTGTGAGCAAGGGCGCATTTCAGCAGCCACGAAGCAAGGCGCGGGCCCCAATGTCATAGAGTGAGGGTCAGCGGCTCGAACCGCAGGCTCAGGCACTGGTCCAGGGCACCAACGGGAAACAGCAGTGGGTGCCGAGCAGCTCACCATTGATAAGCGGTGCACAGGACACAAACTCCCAGGCTATGACGGCAGCAGGGTTGATGTCATAGTTAAGCCCTGCACACATTGGCAGCCACAGGCGCAACCTCGGATCAAGCAGGCAAGCATAACTGCAGCTGCTGCCTGAGCGCTCTGAAGAGTCGGGCAATCATCACAACAGCTGGGCATCATCAGTTGTTAGCAGCCTCCTTACGCAAGCCTTGGTTGGCAACAACATGTCAGCTAGTGCAGCTATGGCGTGGCATACCTGTCAAGTTTGCAAAGCCCTTGGCAGAGATGACAAGGTCATTGCCTTTGCAGTCCCTGCACGAGTCTGCAGCAGAGGAGGAGAGCATCTTGCACCTGCTGTGCGGCATGCTGCAGTGGCTGCCCAACGGTCCAGAGCCACCACCAACTTCGCCATTGCCCTAAACACCTCTGCCGGGGGTCTACACACCCTGGGCTTTCCATCACCAAGCCCTTTCCAGTGCTGCTCCTCCAAGGCAACGCTCCTCACTTTCCCCACCTACGATCATGAAGGTCCTGGAACGCAGCAAGGCATCTTGGCAGACTGTGTCCGTGCAGGACATACGCACGCATGCCCCGCAGAGCTCTCCTGTGCGGTACAGTGCTTCAGGAATGCCTGCAGCCAAGCAGCCGCCCATCAACACCCCCCACAGCTTTGCGAGCAAACAGAGTACTGAGGCCAGCTCTATAGACGTGCACAACGTGGTCGTCACGAGCTCGAGTATAGGGATAGGCCACTGGGTCGCACAATAACAGCCAAGGGTGGTCATATTGAAGGGCGGGTGACAGCAGGCTTACCAACAAAGTAGTCTTTGAAGTAGTCACTAAGGTACCCCATACCACAGTTCATGTATCCTGCAAGGCCAGTACGACGGAACTCTGATTGTTTCACCGCAAGGCTGCCCTGCACCCATGCCAAGCTTTGGAGACACTGCCCAGGAGCTAACTTCAGTTTAAGGCATAGACAAGTCTCCTGACTTTGCAGGCACTGGCAGCTTACCTGCATCAAAGTTCCCTACGTCCCTGCAGGCACACATAGAGTTCTTGTCCAGCAGTGCAGGTGCATGATGTCGTGCTGCAATAAGGTGATGTCACAAATCGGCACCACATGGCCGGCCACAGACCGCCGACGCACTCTCTGCGAGCCTGGCAACACCATGAAGTGCTCCTCGCTCACCTGTTATATGTTACAGTCGCCTTGCCTTTGCGCAAGCTGGCAAAGTTTGGTATCGCTGCCTGCTGCTCCGGGGACAGCACGTAAGGTGAGACCCCAGGAGGAGGCGGCTCCAAGAGGCTAGCCAGCACGCTTATGTTTTGCCCGACCTGGCCTCTGCCCGGAGGCTTTGCTGGGCTCGAGCTCGGCCCGGTAACGGGCGATACGGTGGGGAACGCCAGGTCTGCTGGGAGCAAGTCTGGCGGCAGGTCTGCTGGAAGGCCCGTCCCTACGCTGGCAGGGGCGGGGCCGCTGCTAGGTGTGGGCTGCTGCGGCGAGACACTTACAGGAGGTTCCAGCGCTGAGAGGGTCTGAAAGGTGTCGTCGCTGCGGGCAGCAGCTTGCCCTGGCTGGGCTGTTGGCTGGGGAAGCTGTGGGGCAAGGCTGCGTGGCGTTGAACCCTCGCTGGCTGGTGCCAGCAAGGCGGCACCATCCTCAGGCGCGCCCAGTGGTGCAAAGTCTATGGGTGGGGGTGCTAGTGGTGCCCCAGTGAAAGGATCTGTCTGGCTGCCCTGCTCTTGACGGAGGCTTCTGCCCTGGTGCAGGACGTTGGGTGGGGCAAGTGCTCTGCTGGTTGCCCAATTGGGTGTGAGGAGAAGCAGCAGGGTGGCCTGCACCACTCCAAGGCCACCCTGCACCATTGTCAGCTGCAGTTCAAGGCTGCCAGCCGCACTGTATGTGGTCCTTCAAGGGATCTGAACTGCAAGACAGGATCTTTGCTTCGCAATCTGCAGCAGAAGGGGAGTGCACTCGAAATAGGCACAGTTGATGCTACTGCTTCATATAGGCCATCTCGAGATTCGCGCTCATTGTTGCCTGGAAGGGACTTCAGAGTGGGCACGGAGCATAGCCTACTTGTGTGCTGGTGCAGGGCCGCCCCTTGAGTACTCTTGAAGTCGGCCTTACACGACGCGCCGCCACGAGCGCATGACACGAGCCTAGAGGCGTAGAGTAGCCACTCACTGCCTCTCGACTCCTTAGACACTCTTTACTGAATTTCAGCAAGACGTACAGCAGCGCCGTGCAGCATCAACATGCTTGGCTACTCCCTTGGACCAGCCGACGCGGCTCTTGCCCATGGCTCTTGCCGTGGGTCTGACCGCCCAGGAGCAAAAGAAATAGTTAGTGTTCAGGTTTGATGCCGTTTTCCATGCTTCCCCTGATGGAAAGCTACTTGCTGACGAGGGTTCAGGGAGGATTGAATCTGCGATCGCACCATTTTAGCAGTACTGCCAGCAGGACACCTTGCGCCTTTTCCAGGTTGCCAGGGCGGGCGTGCATGGCATTGCAATCAAATGCTTGCGTTTTCATAGGATTGAGAACCGACATTGATCTTTCAAGGATTCAACACTGACCTTGGGTTGACACCATGAACACCGGAACGCTCGAGGCGATGGGGCAGCTCCCGCAGGAGCAACAACAGCAATTGATGCAGGCCATCGAGTCCATGCAGGTTAGGGATAGGTAAGCCAACCAGTGGAGTTGAAGGGAGTCACAGCTTGGACTAGGCCCAGCCGCCTGAGGTAAAGAGCACTGGACTAGAGAGCATCGTGGCTTGCACTATAACTTGGTACTAAGTCCACGGCAACCAGCTTGGTGTATTTTGCAACACCGTAGACAAGTTGCAGCCCATATACCCACAACATACTTTCCCTGAACTGCCCTGCAGCCTTAGAATGTACAATAGCCTTGTAGAGCGATGTTTCAAAGACTGCATCGAAAACTTCCGGCGGAAGGACCTGGATGCTGCAGAGGAGAAGGTGTGTAGGAAGAAAGCAAGGGCGCTGTCGCCTGCAACACGTACAGAACATGGGGAAGGGCTAGGATGGTCATGTTAGCCATGTGTTGAGGGGGTATTTGAAACCCCTATGGGATACTGCTTGCAAACCCTTGGTGTATTATGAACCAACGGTCTTTCCTGGATACCTGCCGCAGTGTGTCACTCGGTGCTGTGAGAAGTTCATGAAGCACAGCGCTCGAGTCGGGACACGCTTTGGAGAGCTTTCAGCAGCAGCGGAGCAGCAGATGGCTAGTCTCATGGCGCAGCAGCAGGGCAGCAAGTAGAGCGGGCAGGCAGCACCGCTTGCACGAGTTCTGCAGTTAGACTACTGGCCTGCTGATACAGCACCACTGGACTGCTAGACTGCTACTAGCGGTTGCGTTATGTTACAGGACCTGTAGGTGACCAACTTGCGCTTAGCGGTTGTCATTTGTCAGCTTGGTTGTGTGGTTTGCTGTCATGACACCTCAATGGGCGCATAAATCAAAAGCAACGTTGTCGTTTCTTCATCCGGTTGTCTGTTGCAAACAGCGAGAGCCTGCAGTGTTCCCTTGCTTCTCTGGCATTTGTTCTGGGGAGGGTTGCATGGTTCATTCTCCTCGAATCCACCAGACGTTGCCCAAAATGATACCCCGCCGTCGCTGATTGTTGGACAATGTCTGGATGGAGTTGTGCTTGGACAGACTATGTTCTGGGACTGAAGTTTTACTCATTCGGTCTTTGTATGTGCCTCCCTAACTGCAACCCTACCAATTTGCAGTGGTGGGGTTGCAAAATGGCTGCGCCAGGAAGCCCCATAGTGCCTGTGGCCTTGGGCCCACCGTAAGTGTACGGTATGGAACCTCCTCAGCGGCACCTATCCCTGAGTGTGAGCAGTGGGCAAAAAGTTGCTCAGCAGAACAGACACACTTCCCTTTGAACCTGCGCTTTGAGCATTTTCATGCAGTGCAAGTGACAGTGGGCAGGGGCAATGGTCTTCAACCGATCAGTCCAGCCTGTGTGGCGGGAACGCGGCAGACCGTGTTTGCCCGCAAGTGACGACCAGGGGCTCTCTCTGCAGTCCACGCATCTGCCCTCTCTCCCTATAGTATTTTGAAACTATGTTTGAGCTTCGACTAGGGCCATGGAAGCATGGTATTTCTCGGGGTCTTAGGACCCGTTGTTGCCGGTGAAGCGAAAGGCGCGACTCTTCACATGTTGTGGGCTCACGACAGTTGTAGACGGTGCTGCTTGGCTATATTAGTCTTGGTAAGCCTGTTTCTGATCAGTGTGCCACCATGCGCGGCGGAGTGGGCGCTCTCGGAGGCCACCCTGCTTGGGCACTCTTTCAGTTTCCAGGACAATATCAGTCCCTTTCGCTGGCAGCTGGGGTGCCAAGGCCAACGCTGGGTAGAGCTGGCGCTGGCTTTCTCAGCGGAGGGGGATAAGCCCGGCACAGCATTGCGGCGTTGCACAGGCCGACTTTTGGTGCATTGTGTTGGAGACCGGTGCACGAGCCCTACAGAGTTGCAGCTGGCGATGGTGAGTATGCCACAGGATCACGACAGAAGCACCCCTGGCTTGCCCATTTGTTGGGACCCGCGCCTACAGAACCTCCCTTTTTCTTGGGAACCGTGGGTTTACATCATTGAAGTTGTATGCGCAGGCCGATGCAGCGGTCAATGGGCCGGCCCTGCACCTAGACTTTCACCTGGAGGCCCCGACTTTCGAGCTGTACCAACAGCAGCGGCAGCAGCTGCAGTTCCAAGTAACCACGACCTGCTGGGACCATACTGGCTCAAGTGGCGTCCAGCAGCAGCTGCACGCATTTAGAGTTCAACCGGAGTGCCCCCAGGTATGGCTGTCCACTTGCTGGTTCTGAGATGGCGGCTGGAGGAATGTATGTGTCTATGCGCTTCTAGTATAGGGTATGTCTAGGGTTGAATTCAAAACCCCTACCGAACTATTGTTGGATAGTGCGATAGTAGCCAGCTAGCTAGCTAGCATGCTTTTGCGCCTTCCTGCTATGCGTTGGGAAGGCTTTACGACAGCCAGGGCCAGGGAATCAGGAGTAGGACCAACCCCTTGTCATGATGTGGCTTTGTAGGTGCTGCTGTTTGATGCGGATGATTGCGGCCGGAGTAGCGGCGTCGCTGCCCTGGTTGCCCTGGGTGCCTCGGCCACAGTGGAGCACCTGTTGGAAGAGGTTGAGCTGAGCTTGGCTGGGGGCTCCGAGGCAGCAGCAGCAGGGTCAGCAGTAGCGCCTTTAGGAAGCAGCACCAGCGGCAGCGGCGGGGACAGCTGGCGCGCCGACTGCGGCAGCGGCGGGGCGCTTGACCGCGAGATGGAGGAGGCGCTGCAGGCTGCGGGCAGCACTAGCGGCTGTCGCTCGCTGTGGGTGGCTCCCCACACGCGGGTGGCTTTCATAGACTCGCTCGCACTGGAGGCCGCCTGTGCCGCCGGCAGCCTGTGGGCGGTGCCTGCCATGCAAGTGCTGGAGAATCGTGCGCCGCTGCCGGCTTGCTTTGCTGTGGCTGAAGGTGACGCCCCCGAGCCTGGCACTCCAGCTGCTGGCTGGGCGGTCATGTCTGGGACTGTCTCGCGCACGGCGGCACTGGCAGTCGCCTACAGTCCCCCAGGCGGGGTGGCTGTGGCAGCTGGCTCTGAGGCAGCACAGTTGCAGGAGCCGTTACCACGCCCTGCTGCGAAGGCAGCTGCGCCGTTGCTTGGGCCCGCCGGCAGTAGCAGCAGCGATGGCAGAGCGCTGGACCTGGAGCTCTCACACGCTGCCAGCAGCAGGATCAGTACCGGCGGCCATGACCGCGGTGCCATGGGCAGGGCAGCTCTTGCACGCCAGCTGGCCGACTCGCCTGCGGGCAATGGGTCGGCCCCCGTCTCGGCCACGCTCCTGCCGGGCACGACAACAGGAGCTGTCACGCTGGACGCCTACTCAGGCCTGCCCCGCCGCATCACAGCGGCAGACCTGCCCATTTGCAGCGCCGACGAGCAGCAGCAGCAGTCGCAGCAGTGCCTTCAGGAGGTGACGCTGCGCACGCGGCAGCGGACCATGCTGCTGTCGCTGCAGCTGGGATCGCCTACTTCGAGGCCCCTGACCACTGAGGCGGTTGTCTGCGCCGGCGGGGGAGTTGAGTCGGTCAGTAGCCCAGGGGTGCTCTCAGGTGCGCGGGTGCGATCTTGCTTAAGGGTTCTCCATGCGTATGGACGTTTCAGACGGGGGGTAGGCCATGCGAAGGGCGTGGAGGCAAGCATGAGGTAGGGAATGTCGCCCACCACGTAGAAGCCCGGACTCATCGAAGCTGTAGGGATTCTTTGCAATTGCACGGGCAGCGATGTAGCCTTGTCGTCACTGTCCTTGAGCCTCCTTCTGGGGGCCAGAGCAGGCACCCGCCCTCGGATCCAAAGAACTAACCGGGCAGGTTAGCGGGCCTGTCGCTGTGTTGAAAAGTTGCAAATAACACCCACAGACTCTGCTTGCATACTACTCCCTGCAGGCGGCCAGCTGTACGACGTGACAGTGGCGCTGCCGGCAGATGGCCAGCCGGTCAAGTGCTACCTACCACCGGGCCAGCTGCAGGCCTGGGGCGTCAACAACGCAGCCAGCAATGAACTGGTCCTTATCAGGGATATCGTGGGTCCCAAGGTGGGTGCTTGGGCTTACAGTGCCCCCCTGCGTGTGTCCAGCGTGGTCGCTGTAACAAGCTTGCAGCGTCCTCCTCGCGCCTAGCACGTGGCAAAGGAAGCCTGACTAATCCTAGAAAGCTGAGCGTGTGCTAGTGGCGACAGCAGCTGGGATCGCATGGCTGGAGCTTCGGGCCTGGATATCATTTCTCCCCTTCCCAACCCCTGGCTATTACTCTCGCTGCTGCAGCCGGTGCTGTCCACCCCCGACAACCACCTGGTCACAGACTCGAGCCCTATTGGCTTCAACCTGGACTTTGGCGAGCAAGTGCTGTCGTCTGACCCCCGCCTGCTGTTCAACCTGAGTGGCACTCAGCGCTACGAGGCAGTCCTGGACTCCTCCTCGGGCCAGCTCAGTGTCCTGGCATATGTGGAGGCTCGGGGACAGCCTGCCGACATCAGGTGTGCCAGGCTTGCTGGGGGGGCTTGTCGCTATTTTCTGTTCCTTGGTTCCGGCAGCGATCTGGCTCCGCTGGTGGCACCGTGCTTGCTGCCAGGGAGGGTTACCCTTCTGCATTTTCGTATAGTCCTGCAGCTTCCATGTCTGCAATGCTTCTGAGCACTTGCGCTGCTCCCTTCAGATCAAGAGATCCTCCCCTGGGGTGCAAGCTGCACAGACATAATCACTGTCTACCTGTACCTCCAGTGCTGGCTTGCTCCGCCCCCCCCTGCCGTCCAACGGTGGCCTTCTGTATTTGCTGTTACAGGCTGTGGAGACATTGGTTTTGACTGGTACTGAAAACCATGGGTGTTTCCTGCCCCCGTGCCGCAGTTTGAGCGTGAATGGTGGGGTGGTGGCCGACTTGGTGGGCAACCTCAACGCTGCGGGCGCTTCAGTGACAGTGCTGTACCGGCCAACCTCCAGCAGCCTTGATGGCCTGGGAGTGGCAGCCAATGTGGTGTTTGGGGGTCTCATGGCCAGCTGCCTGGGTGCCAACTACCTCGTCTCCTGGCTGCATCCCTTTGCGCCAGGTAGGGAGATGGGTGCCTCTGTGCCGCTTTAAACCTTACGGTGCAGCAGGCTCAGCACTTGAGAGTCAGGGCAAACAGCGCTGCCAGGGGAGGTGCCCCGTGTCCTGGAGATTCGCTGATGCCAAGTGGGATGCGCAGCACCATTGATCATCGCCAAAGCCTCCCTGTGCGATTTAGGACCAGGACCTGCAATCAATGGAATCTGCCAATGTGTGCTGTCGCTGCAGGTGTGGTGGGGTGTGGTGCGCTGAGCCTGCTGGGCTACATTCAGACCTTCTACCTGACCGGCCAGCTCAGCGCGGCCTGGCTGCCCCACAACTACCGGGCTGTGGCGGACAAGTTTGCATGGAGCGTGGGGGAGATTCAGTGAGTGCCTGGCTGGAGGGAAGCCCTGCCAGGAGGCGTGTGGGAAGGGCCGGCACACTGGCGGTATTGGCTGTTATTTTGGCAGTGCCGCCGTGGAAGCGCTTGCGTCCTTGGCTCTGGCACGTGGCTCCGGCAGTCACAAGTGAGGGTCTGACATGCAAAAGTCTCGTGCAGCCAGACTTTCTCCACAGTCCGGGCCAGCAAAGATGCCCTGCGGTCTTGGCCCTTGCAGAGTGCCCTGGGCTGAGAGCATGCCCGACCCCAACCCTCAGCTGGGCTTCCCTCACCAGCCGGTGGCGCTCACCTCGGCCGGCCAGGAGGTGCTGCTGCGGCAGTACCCCACTTACAACAGCTCGGGGAGCGGCGGTGCTGGCACCACGCCCATCATCGCCATCACAGGTGCCGGGGGCATGAGGCTTGCTGTGTGGCTTTGGGCTCCTTGCGGAGTGTACCTTGGCGGCTTGCAAAGGGTTGCCTGGAGTTCTGCGCATGGTGTGGGCCCCATGTTGACTCCTGCCGATGAGGGCGCCAGATGCGCTGTTAGTAAAAGTTGCTGGGCGATCCCTGTGATGTTTGTGAAGGCATGGCTGCTGTGCACTACGTGCGGCAGCCACCTAGGAAGTGCACCAGGCATAGGCCCACCTGGTCCTCATGCCTGCAGGTGTACTGGACCCCATTGCGCCCGGCACAACCCCGGGCACCACTGTGCTCCCGGGCATCCCGTTTCTGCCGCCCGATGAAGCCCAGCAGCTGCTCAGCGTGCCGCCACCACCCGTGGCCCCCCCGCCCTCACCCACAGATCCTGCGGGTACGCCGCCCCCAGCGCCCGCGCCCCCGCCAACACCGGTTCCTTTAGAGCCCTTCAGCACCCCCGCTGCCTCCCCCCCGGCACCCTCGCCCAGCCCAAGTCCGGTCGTATCCCCGCCACTGCCTACACCATTGCCATCGCCGTCCCCGCCCCCGCCGCCCCCCAGCAGCCCCCCGCCCAGCCCACGGCTTGTGCCCTCCCCGCCCTCGCCCGCTGTTGGGCTGTCCCCGGACAGCCCCAGCCCCGCGGCCCAACCATCGCCGGCGCCAGCGGTGTCTCCTGTGGCTGGCCCGCTGCCCGCCGGCCCGCTGCCCGCCAGCCCGCCAGTTGAGCAGCCCGCCGAGCCACCTGCAGGTCAGCCTGCTGATCCGCCGGTGGAGCAGCCGGCTGCCAGCCCGCCACAGGACTTACCGGGGTCCAGCCCGCCCTTTGCGCTGCCTGACGCCAGCCCACCTGAGCAGCAGCCTGCCAGCCCGCCGCAGGAACTGCCAGCTAGCCCTCCTGCACAGCAGCCAATGGCCAGCCCACCCACGCAGCAGCCTGTTGCTAGCTCTCCGGAACTGGCACCCGCCAGCCCACCCACTGAGCAGCCCGCGGTAAGCCCACCTGTGCAGCCGCCTGCTGCTAGCCCGCGTATCCTGTTGCCTGCGAGTCCGCCCACCCAGTTGCCTGCTGCTAGTCCGCCTGTGGTGGTGCCTGCCAGCCCCCCCACGGAGCTCCCTCCCGCAAGCCCGCCTCTTCAGCTGCCTGCGGACTCCCCCACGGAGGCGCCTGCCAGCCCACCCACACTACTGCCTGCCAGCCCCCCCACACAGCTACCCGTGGCTAGCCCCCCTTCCCCTCTCCCTGCAAGCCCTCCCCTAGACTCCGTGCCTGCTGCTAGCCCGCCCGTGGAACAACCGGCAGCCAGCCCTCCCATGCAGCTGCCTGCCGTCCCTCCAGAGGTGCAACCTGCTAGCCCCCCCACCACCTCCCCGGGTGTCAGCCCCTCCCCCTTGTTGCCTGCGAGCCCTCTCCCACAGCTGCCCAGTGCGAGCCCGCCCTTGCAGGTGCCTGCTGCCAGCCCGCCCATGGAGCAACCCGCCAGCCCACCCGCAGAGCTGCCCACTGCAAGCCCACCCGCAGAGCTGCTCGCTGCCAGCCCGCCCGCGGAGCTGCCCGCTGCAAGCCCGCCGACGCAGCTGCCTGTTGGTCCGCTGCCAGTCCTGCCAGCCAGTCCACCTGCTGAGGAGCCCGCTTTGGTGCCTGCAACAGAGCCCGCCCTGTCGCCTGAGGAGGAGCCTCCTCTTGTGCCAGCAGAGTCCCCAGTGCCCGCGCCGGGGCCAGGCCCAGAGGCGGACACTCTCGCCCCCGCTCCCGCACCCGAGCTGGCCCCAGCGCCGGCGCCTGATGAGGTGCCGCTGCCCCTACCATCCCCCACCCTGGCATCCAAAGGTGTCATGTTCCCTCCACCGCCCGTGCCACCACTGTCCATCCCGCCGCCTCGGTCCCCCACCTTGGTGACCAAGGGGCTTTCTCCCTTGCCGCTGGTGGTGCCTTCGCCGCTGGCAATCGCGTTGAGCCCTGCGCCGGCTCCTGCACCGCTACCAGGTGGGCTCTCTCACTTTGTCACTCCTGAGTGACTGCATCGGCGGCAAGCTAGGAGCGGTGTACCTGCGCTGATGTGTTGTGGTCCTTACTGCAAGTCACTTGGATACAAGGCAGGATGGCTTGTTGTGGGCACCCTCTTTGTCACAATTGACGCAAACAGCGGCGGTGCGGTGACTAGTGGTTGTCATGCTCTGACCAAAAGTAACTGCTGTTTTGTCGTGTGCCATTGGCGCTCATGCTGCCAAGGCCTGCTGGGATACCAGTGCTGTCGTTTCTAGACTGAAAGAACCCAGTGTATCAGGTTCACACTTCTGCCGGACCAAAACTTCGCTGTGGGTAGCTGTCGTAGTAGTTGATGGAGCTGTCTCAGCATCACCTGACAGGCGTATGTCATTGGCTGCAGGTTCACCAGCCCTCACCCGCTCCCCTGCCCTCATCAATCCCCAGGGTCTCTCCCCGGTGTTGTCGCCAGGTGAGCAACAAGGCACCAGCCCCCAGCTGGGGACCTCCCTCCCGGGTACCACCCTCCCCCCACCCAAC
This sequence comes from Parachlorella kessleri, assembly GCA_001598975.1. Taxonomy (NCBI): domain Eukaryota; kingdom Viridiplantae; phylum Chlorophyta; class Trebouxiophyceae; order Chlorellales; family Chlorellaceae; genus Parachlorella; species Parachlorella kessleri. The sequence continues at coordinate 121,354 of BBXU01001992.1, forward strand.
CCCGGGCGCTCCCCTGCCCAACCGCCACCGTTACCGCCCCCCTCCCCCTCCTCCCCAGCTGCCCAGTCCGTCCCAGTCTTGGTCCCTGCCCCCAAAGCACCCTCCCTAGGTGCTCCCTCCCCAGCTACCTCCCTCCCCTCCCCGGCTGTTGTGGCCCCCTCCCCAGCTGCCGGCCTTCCCTCCCCCCCAGCTACTGCCATCCCCGCCCAAGCCGCCGCCCGTCCCTCCCCGCTTGCCCTCTCCTCCCCGGCCGCCGTGCTGCCCTCCCCCCTTGCCCTGACGTCCCCTGTGCCCCCCCTGTCAGCAGCGCCTGGGGCGCTGCCCAGCCCCAGCCCCGCGCTGTCTGCCCCAACCCCCGCTGCCCCGCTGCCTGAACCCCTGCCCACGGCTCCAAGCCCAGGCAAGCGCCTGTGGTTGGCTTTGTCGGTTCCCTGTCCAGTTCCTTTGCGCCATTGGCTCTAGGTCAGGTCTAGCGCCAGGCCAGAGTGTGTGGTTGGGGCCCTATGCCTTCCGCGGCGAGCTTACGCTGCGGTTGTCGGGCAGTGAGCCAACATCATGCAGCCCGACAGCTGCGGCATAGGTTTTAGGCTTGGGTGTGCCATTTAGGAATGTCGTTACGCTGTTGAGGAGACTAGTGTCTGTCGTCCCCAGCTCTGCTGCATTGCCTCCCAGGACCCCCCACCCCCCTTCCCCCCAGCATGCCCCTTACTCTTGCTGCACGGGCTGTGCAGAGCTGTCGCCAGCGATGGTCCCGGCTCCCGCCCCCGAGCTGGCGCCCAGCGACCTGGCAGCACCCGGCCCCTCCCCGCCGGTCGTCACGGATGACTCACCCCTGGCCACGCTGTCCCCTAGCAGCCCCCTGCCCTCGCCTGGCAGCGACCTGCCTGCCCCTGTGATAGAGTTTGTCACCTCCCCAAGCCCCGCCCTAGTCGGCGCCAGCAGTATCCCGCAAAGGGGGCTGTCCCCGCTTGGCAGCAGCCCCGACGCCACCCCTGTGCCCAGCACCACGCCCTCGCCCCAGGCTGACGCAGGGGCGCAGCCCAGCCCGGCCGGCGGGGGCTCCCCTGATCCAGTGCCCTCTGCAGCAGACCCCTTGGGGTCATCGCCAGCTGTCGACCCCTCCTCCGGCACGTCGCGGCGGAGGGCCCTACGAGACCTGCCCCCCCGGGCAGTCCAGGGGCACCTGGGCAGCAGCCACCTGGCCGCCAGGGAGGCCTTCGTGGCAGCAGTGCAACAGGCGGGTGCCGCGGGTGCCCTCCGGCGCCAGCTGCAGCAGCAGCAGCTGCAGAACGCGCAAGGCAGCCAGCCCGCGTGGCAGGGGCAGGTGTTTGTGGTGGTGGGCTCGGGCAACGGCCAAGTCCTGGCGGGCATGGATGCCGTGAACCGAGCCTATGACGTCATGGACCTCTCGACACCACTGCCCCGCCACTTCTACTATGACAGGTACTCGTTGCCTTTTGCAGTAAAACGGTCCAGTGGAAAAGCCGTGCCTGTCCCTATGCTGCTGTAGCCAATCTGTTAGTTCCCTACATGAAACAGCAGCTTCACGCTTGTGGTGCGAGCGTGCAGAAGGCGCTGCTCCGCGCCGCTTTGAAGCAACTCGTGGTGACGTTGGGGTTAGCTACTTCACCGATGTGTCTGTGTGCGCCCTGCCAACCCCTGTGCTCGCAGGTTTGCTCGCGCCTACTTCTGGGCCGCCGTGCTGCTGGCGGGCGTGATGTGCCTGCACGTGGCCTGGCTGGCCGCGCTGATGTGGCGCCGCGCCAGCGTGCCCAACGTGCTGTGGTTCCCTCGGGTGGAGATTGCCGCCTCGCTGGCAGTGCTGCCCATCCTGGCCTGGGGCTCCGCAGGTGATGCTCCACTCTGAGATAGGCAATAGTCAGTGCAACCCTAGGGTGCAGGCTGGCATTGTTGTGCCACACGTGCGACATAGGAGGCAGGTTCCAGGGGTCGCCACCTTCCAGGGGACCAGCACTCTTTGCTTCATGTGCCTCCCGGACTGCCGCTGCTCTGTTGGTTGTGGTGCCTTGAGGGAGCGCCGCTGGTAGGCCTCCTTGGGAGCCAGCCCACCTCCTCTCTTCCTACGAAGAAGCGCACCTGACTATGCAGTGACTGACCTTCCCGCCCCACCGCTGCTCCCTGCCCCACCGCAGCGCTCTTTAATGGCGACCCGGGCGACATAGTGCTGGCAGTGGCCCTGCTGGTGGCGCTGCCCCTAGCCTTCCTGGCAGGCTGCGGCTACCTGCTCACCCGCTGGCTGCTGCTGCCCAAGCTGGCCCAGCGGCGCGCGGTGTTTGTGCTGGCGTCAGACCCCGCCCGGCCGCCGCGGCCCGTCATGCTGCCGGCGCCCTTGGGCACGCGGCGGCGGCGAGGCCAGACGGCGCTGGGCAATGTCCAGGAGCCGCCGGCAGGCCCGGACGGCAGCACCAGCTACCCGGAGCTGCCGCGGGGCGAAGAAAGCGCGAGCGACGACGGCCTGGGCAGGATGGCGAGCGGCTTGAAGGCGCTGCGGTCGGAGGAGCTTGCGGGCTCGGAAGCAAGCAGCAGCAGCATCGAGCCAGGCTTCAGCACCCCTGCCAAGGCAGGAGAGGGGGTCCATCGGTCAGGCAGGGCAGCTGGGGCAGCAGGCACGGACGCCTTTGCCAGGCCAGCCCTGGATCTGGCCGCAGCCCAGGCAGCAGGCAGCCCTGCATCCAACGGACGGCATGATGACATCGATAGCGCCCGCGAGCCGCAGAGGGCCGCCGCCAAGAGGGTCAGCAAGTTTGCTGCTAAACAGCCAAGCTCGCAGGAAGGGCAGTCGGGGGAGAGTGGCAGCAGCAGCAGTGGCAGCCAGGTCGGCGACGGGCATCAAGAGAGGGTGCAAGAGGAGCAGCAGCGGCAGCAGCCGCAGCAGCTGCCTAAGGGCAGGAGGCTGGAAGGCCTGGCGGCTGCTGCAAGGGCGTTGTGTGGCGCACGGCCGCACAAGGGCACCTGGATTTCCCTCCACCTTGACAGCAGGTGCGTGCACGGTTGTCTTGACCGTGTGACATGACCATATCACATGTGTTTGCAGTGTTTTTGGTTGCATGTCGTTTGGTGCCAACCCTGACTCTAGCTACTAACCACCACTGCCAGTTACCAGGATCAATGGAGCCAAAGCCGGGGCATTCTTACACTACTTCCAAGTTAAATCCCCCGTACTGCAGGTTCACCAACAAGTACGGGGTGCTGTTTGAGGGGGTGTACGGCCAGCCCCTGGTGCGCAAGGGCGCCACCTACGAGTGGGACCCGGCCAAGTGTGAGGCCAATAGGGGAGCCCTGGTGCCCTGGCTGGAGCCGCCGCTGCTCTCTGTCAGGTAAGGGGCGGGCAGTGGGCCGAATGCTGGCGGGAGGCGTGGTGGTTGCGATGCATGCAGATGGGGTGACATGCAGCTTGGTTTTGGGTGTGAGCACGGTGGCAAAGGGGAGGGGGGGGTCCATGGTGCCTTGGATGCTGCAGGTGGCTGGCAGGTTGTAGTCTGGCATCTCACTGCTCCTGGTGTTTGGGTTGTACTATGTTCAACAGCTGTTGCACAGTGTGGCAGGGTGGGGGCTGGCCGGCGCAGCATCAGAAAGGATCACCTTCTATGCATGGCGCTGCCTCACCCTAGCGTCGCTTGTACTGCCCTGCCTGCTGCAGGGGTCGCACCCTGGTGCACTCCTACTGGCTGCGCACGTTTTCGCAGCTGCTGCTGCCGCTGCGCCTGGTGGTGCTGGCGGCGGTGGTGTCGGGGGTGATGGACACCAACAATGTGGCCCAGGTGGGTGAACCCTGGGCCTGAGGCGGTCGTGCAGTGGTAGGGAGGGCCGCGAGTGTTGCAGACCACATTCGTGCGGCATGGGGCAGCCTTCCACCTCGTAGCTTCCCTGCTTCAAGCTGGGCCCAGCATGGCTGCCGACGTTGGACCTTGTTTGGAGGGGCGGCGCCCCGGCATGTGTTGGGCTTCTGAAGCTGAGTGGGTAGTCTGATGAGATGGCTTTTGGTGCGGTGCAGGTGGTCGCCCTGCTGGTGCTCTACGTGCTGTCAGCCGTTGCGCTGCTGGTGCTGCGGCCCTTCAACTCCGCGGCTCTCGGCGCCTTAGAGCTGGCAGCCACGCTGGCGCCCGCTGCAGTGTTTGCCGCCACGCTGGCAGTCATGGACGGGCGGGGGGCCGACAGCGGCACAAGGTGTGACGGGTGTCACCTTTTACTGTTTGTTAGATACTGGCAAATGGAGATACTGGCACACCAAAAGTGGCATCCTGGGCGCAGGGACCAGGTGCCTATGTTGCGGCACGGCCGGTTCGCGGTTGCTCAGTAGTGAGGTAGTTCTCGCTCTGCGTGAGGAGCCCCTGCAGTGTGCATCACTGCCCGCTTAGTCGGCGGCTCCCGATGCACTCTTCCAACTGCACCTTACAGGGATGCCGCGGGTACCGCGATGCTGGCCTGCCAGGGCATTGGCTTCCTGTGCTACATTGTGATCGTGGGCTACACCTCTTGTGCGGCCCTGGCAGGGGCCCTGCCGCTGCGGCGGTGGGTGGGCCTGCGCCCGTCCCGCTCGGACAGGCTGGCGGGCGCTGTGGTACAGGTCAGTGAACGAGGGCCGCGGGGTTGCTTACAAGCCTGTAGGGTGCTGTTGGGTCGGTCCTTGGTCTCAGAAACCAGTCCTTTAAGCTGCGGGGCAGATTCAGCGCTGTGTTTTGTGCTATGATTAGGTTTTCGTGCTTGTTTGACGCATGCCTTGTTTACCGGTAGGTTGCAGCGTTGGGCGCGTGCCGCTGTGCAGAGCTGTGAAACTGCTGCATGGTGAGCTTGGTAGGGTGAAGGGGGGTGTGCGGGTTGTGTGCGAGCAAGTCGGTAGCGGTGCCTGTGGTGCAGGTCATGTCTCGCGACCCTACCATCTTGGCTCGCAAGTTTGCTGACCGCTGGATGGTCCATGCGCTCGGCTACGGCCTGCTCAACCGCCCTGTTTGGCGCAGGTGGGCCGGCAGAGTGTGGAGTGCCTGTCACCCTGCTCCTGTTACACTATTGTACACCCATTACCCGTTAGCTGGCAGCATGTGCAGCGGGCATTCTGATTAGGCAAAATGCCTGCATGCTTCTGATACTTTGCAAGTGGTGGGTTCCCTCCGCCTGGGTGCTGCTTGAAAGAACTGGGCATGGGTGTCGATTCCCTGCACAACCCAATGCGCGCTTGGGTTTACGGATCGGGGCCACTTGGTGCGGTGTGCAGCATGCACTGTTGCCCTCGCGCCGTTGCTGACGTTGGTACCTCACCAAGCCGCCATCCTCCTGCCCTCTATTGCAGGGAGACCGAGGACCTGCGCCGCCTGCTGCTGACGGTGGTCCTGCCAAGCAACCGCCGCCCGGTCGGTTCGGCAGTGCGCCGCAAGGCCGGCGACCCGCTTGCGCTGCCGCCGCCAGCAGCTGCCGCCCAGCTGGGCGCCATTGCCGAGGAGGAGGAGGAGGAGGGAGACAAGGTGCTTTCCAAGGCTGAGTCGCTGGGTTCCTCTGGCCTGAAGGGCTCACCGAGTGGAGCGTTGGGCTCGGAGGCTGCAGCGTTTTTGCACCTGCCGCCGGTCGCTACACGGGCTGCCAGCCCCGCTCGGCCGCAGCATGCCGCGGCAGCGGCCGCAGCAACAGTAGCACAGCCGGGGGCGCCGCCGAGCCCCGGCCACTTGGCTATTACTCCCCGGGTCAGCCCCAACACCAGCAGCGCCGGGGCCACGCCCACGACTGCTGGGCGTGCTGTGGACGCTCTGCCCCGCAGCGCACCAGGCATGAGCGACTCGCCCTCCTCCCCCACCTTTGCCTCGCTGCTGAGTCAGCAGACCGCGCCCTTTGGGGTGGCGTCCTCGCTGCACTTCAACTCCATCCTGACTGAGGCCCAGTCACAGGGAGGCTCACCCCGGCTGGCGCCAGCGCCGGGCAGCAGCCCCAGCGGCAGCGGCTCCGTCATCATCACAGTGCCTGCGCAGGCCGGTGCCGGCAGCGGCGGGGCGGGTGGCAGCCCGCGCCGCAGGAGCAGCGGCAGCAGGGGCGGCACCCCTCGCCACGCCAGCAGCGGCGGCTCAGGCAGCCCGCGGCGAGGCCCCACGGAGGCCCCCATTGCAGAGCCGGGGTCCGCCCTGTTCAAGCAGCTGTCCAGCCAGTCGGCTGAGCTGCTGGCAGCGCTGGGACAGTCGTCAGGGGAGGAGGCGACCACAGAGACGGCCCAAGAAGTGTAGGCTGAAACAGCAATGCTGGTGCTACCTGTTGGCATTGGCAGACCTTGGGGCAGGCCTTGGGGGAGCGTGGAGCTGGAGCGTGTACAGTGCTTGCAAACCTGTCCTGTTGCTGAGGGCCTGGCCAGACTTTTTGTTCTTTTTCTTTTTTTACGTTTGATTGCATGGTTGGTAGCACCACTGGCGGCCCGATTGGGCTGTGCACTGCATTGGTGCACGTTGCAGGGTTGCAAATGCCTGGTCTGACAAGCATTGACGCATGAAGCAATCACAGGCGCTTGTATGCTGAACTGCGGGCGGCAGTAACTTGTTCACCTGCACTGTATATATGGCCGAAACTTGGCACTTGCTTGACTGTGTTTGATGGTATCGCTTTGCACAGTGTTGCTTGGCACTTTTGGCAGGCGCCAAAATAAGCATCTGGAGCTGCTGGCTGGGGCGTTGTTCCTCCGAGCAGTTTACATGGTGCCATACCTTCCTCCTGCACTAGTTTCCGTTGGCTTAGGGTTTGCATGGTACGTGATTAGTAGGATGGCTAGAAGGTTAGGGAGCATTGGTAGCCCTGCCTGCCCTTTGGGTGTGGCTGTTGCAGCAGTCGTGAAAGGTCCAGTTTTGACCCGCTGCCAGCACAGTGTGTCCTGCCGTGCTGTGATTTTGGCGTAGTAGACGAGAAAGGTGTAGAGTTCCTGCAGGTTGGCAGCGCTTTTACTAGTCTCTGGCACGGGTAGAAGCATGCATGTGGTTTGGCATATGTGGTTTGGCAGCACTGCCGCAACTAGTGCCAAGCCCCTTGTACCACAAGTGCAGTTGTGTACTGTGAGCAAGCATGTGGTGTGGCCGTCCAGGCACAAGTGTGTGGAGGCTCCTGTGTACTTGTAGCTGTGAAGTGCAGGCTTCCATGGCATTGTAACAAGGTATTGTAGCTGCGGTCTGCGACTGTTGGTTGCTGCCCCACAGGCGAAGGTGGTGAACCTCCTTCAACAAGGGCATGAAACCTGATTCCCAGGGCTGGTGCCTGTTGCCGCACTTAATCTCCTGAAGTGAATCCTCCTGACCTTCACCCGTCCCTGGAGAGTCTTAAGTACACAGCTTAACTTGCACACATAGATTACTGGCTTAGAACTCAGGCAAGACTCAGGCTCATTCTGCATCCAGCCCTGTCAGTCCAGCCCAGCTCTCACTCCCTGTTTGCACTACCAGCCACCCATGCTAACATATGGCCAAGGGAGGCGAGCGAGATAGCCCCCGTTCCAGTGCCCTCCTGGGACACCCTGTGTCTTGTGACAGCGCCTACAACAGTCAGATCTATAACCCAATACATGTTGGGTCTCCACCATGAGGCTGTGACTTGGCAGAGTTGGGCTGCTTGCAGCACTGCCCACTGCCATCGTGCAGCTGCCCCAACCAGCACCAACAGTCAGAGCTGCCCATGTGCCAAGAAGCTCACCACCACTCTAACACTGCTTCATCTATACCACGGGACAGACACACTATCCTACACAGGAGGCACGGCCCAGCTGCAAGGCCTCCTTCAGCGCCTCCCCCCCGGGAGTCCCCCCCACGCGCCCGCTTTCTGCCCTGCCCTGGTGCCTGCCGCCGCCTTGGCCTCCTCCTCCGCCTTCTTCTTGGCTTCCGCCTCCGCCTGCACCACACCACAGGCGCAGGCGCCGGACGCTCGGTCAGCGCAGCACATTGTGCCCACACCTTCCAGTTGGGACCGCCCTGGGCCGCACTTCTCTGCGGCCCTCAGCGGTGCATCCTCACGGCCATATCTGAGGCATGCCAGTACATCTAGGGGACAGTGCAATGGTAGTTGCCAGGGCAGGGCCCAGCTGCATGGAGCCCACTTGCCCAGGTGGGCTTGGTAAACACCAACAGGCGGCACGAGGCGAGAGCAGCCGGTCCACAGGGCTGCCCGGACCCTGCCAATGCAGAGCACCAAGCCCGAGCCGTCTCACCTTGGCCTCGGCTGGCCGGAAGACGCGCCGCATGGCCAGCTTGACCTTGGTGCCGCCGTCAATAGGGTCCAGGGGGTCCTTGCGCATCCTGCAGGCAGGCAGCGGACAACTCGCCAGAGTGAGGCACAAACGAATGCTTGCAGCAGCAGCAGCGACCGACCGTGTACTGCCTGCTATCAGGGCCTATCGAAGCTGGCTGCGCTGGTGGAGAGGCGGGGGACATCAAGGCAGGGCCGGCTCCTTCATAGATGTACAGCCTACACGGCTTGGCTGTACTGCAGGAGGTGGCTGGGCTCCAGCTGCACCACGCCGCCTGTCCTGCCATACCCTGCCCAACCCTCAGCAGGCCGCCGCCCTTCCCTGTCAAAGATACCAGAATTGCCACGTCGTCAGCAGACTGCCCTTCTCTGCAAATTCGCTGGCACCAGGCCGCCGCCCTCTCCCTTCCAGTCCCCCGCTGAGCCACCTGTGGTTGAGCACCAGGGGCGCTATCCGCTCCACGTCCGCAAGCGTCACCTCCGTGCGGCCCTCAAATGCCACGAACGCCATGACCGCACGGTTGCACACAATGTCGCCGCGCACGCCGTCAATGTTGAGCAGAGAGCACAGCTCACTGCAGCAAGAGGGGGTCTCTCCCTCAGGGTTGGTGGTTGTTGGGGAGCGCCAGGGCGGCCTTGCCCTTGGAAACCTAGTGTTTCCCTAAGAGAGGCCGGGCATGCTGGGCCACCACAACGCTAGTGTCCCTTCCAGTGGGATGCAGGAGCTATCTCCCTCCCACGCACATCACAGCGCCAGTCATACCAATGCACATCCGCAAGGACACGCCTCTTGCCGGCACTGCACGGCACACAAATTGTGACCTGGTGCAGGGCAGGGCGGCTTAGGGGGAATCACCAAATGCGCTGCTCGTTATGGCCGGTCGCTCTGGTTGCGCCCCTGTCCGGAAATGCCCCCCACCCCGACACGTGGCCGCCAGCCCACCCCCACCTGATCTTGAGCCGGATGTCCTTGTCCATCTGCACCTGCGGCAGCAGCTGCCGCGCCGCCTCCAGCTTGGCGCGCATCGCCTCGCTGTCAGCCTCCACGGACGCGACAAACTTGTCGGCATCCTGCAGCAGGGGGGGCACGGGGAGGGAGTCACCAGAGGCCGGGTAGAGGTTCTTGGAAAGAACGAGGCTTGCCTGGCTGCTGGGGCGTAGACTGAAGGCGGCTTCATGGCTCTGCTGGTCACAAAGCGTGTGGGCAGGGGCGGTTTATACAAGCGGTGGCTACAACTGCCGCCAGCCACCGCAGTAGCCAGCACTCAGCATGCCCACCGGTCCAGTCTCAGCAGCCACTGCAGCCACCCACGGCCACCTAACCACCGATCCCAGCAAGCAACCAGCAGGACCACTTAACAAACCCAAACGTCCACTCATTGCGCTGGCAGCCACCTGCCGTCCAAAGCACAGCACATCCCTGTCTTCGTCACATCCTATCCTTACTTCCGGTGCCACCACCTGGCTCACTGGATCCATTGTCAGCTCTAGATACCCCGCCCAAGCGCTTGCACACCAGCCTGCCCAGCACGAGCTCCTCCGCTGCATGGTGTCCTGCACGCTGCGCTACCCGCCCTTACCGTCTCGTACGCCAGCCTGTCCAGCACCAGCTGCGTGCGCTGCGCCGTGTCCTGCAGCGTGACCACGTTGACGCTGGTGCCAAAGCGGTCCAGCAGCTGCGGCCGCAGCTCGCCCTCCGCGGGGTTGCCGCTGCCGATCATGATAAACTTGGCGGGGTGCACGATGGAGATGCCCTCGCGCTCCACCGTGTTCTGACCGCTGGCGGCTGCAGCAACACAGGGCGGCAGGGAGTTGCGGCAGCCGGGGTTACGTCCCTGGCAGCCGCCGTGGGTCGCTGGCTTGGCATGGCAACCATGGCAGGCAGCCTCGGAGATTGCCTTGCAGCCAGGCAGCCTAGGAGATTGCCTTGCAGCCCGGGCCAGCCCTGAGCTTGCCACACCCACCTGGGGGCAACGCAGTTCTCCGGTACAGCCACCCCGCGACAGGTGCAGGTGCCTGGCTCAGTTCCAAGAGCTGTACCAAGGCATGGCTGCCACACGCGCTTAGATATGGCCAGAGTGGCGGCTCCGGGAATGAAGGGGGTACCGTGGGGCAACATATGGGGGCTGACGCCTGCCCAATGCCGGAAGGTTACTGCCCTGGATGTACCCACCTGAATCCAGCACCACGTCCACCAGACCGTCCTCCAGCAGGTTGACCTCGTCCACATACAGGATGCCGCGGTTGGCCTTGGCAAGGAGGCCCGGCTCATAGGCCTGCAATACGGGGCAGGCAGGGACGCCATGCGCTGTTGAGTGGCCCTGCTTCACCAGACAATGGCCCAGGCCCAGGTTACCTGATCCACTCATTGCACTTTTTGACATCCAAGCATCCCCTGCGTCCCCTTAACGTGCACATGTGGCCACGCTGACTTTGCGCCCATACCTGTTCTAGGTACGAGCTTATACAATGCACACAGGAAGCGCAGTCTGAAGACACGCAAAGTACTTTGAGGAGGGTCCAGCTCCTGAACCACACCCGGATGGAACCATTCCACATGATAAGCGGGCGGTGACCAGAGAGAGTGTAGTGCCACCAGTACCATCATTTGAAAATACAATTAAATAGACAGTGCCACAGGAGCCTTTGCCCAACACATGACTGCCACAAACTCGTGCGCACCTTGATGCCCTCTGTGAGCGCCTTCTCAATGTCGATGGTGCCACAGATGCGGTCCTCGGTGGCGCCCAGCGGCAGCTCCACAAGCGGCGTACGCATGCGGGTGGCGGGCAGCGCCTCGCCCGCCCTCGCCCGCTGCAGGGCCTCTGGGCCCATGAGCTTGGGGTCTGCAACCAGGCGCTCAGTCATCAGTCCATGAAATCTAAGACGGAAGGCATTCTCACGGCACAGGGGTTGGACAGGACTTTGGCGGGTGCCAGCTGCGTAAAGCAGCTTGGCGGAGCCGAGAGTCAGGGAGAAGCGAACAGCACGAAGGCCGTTACCAACAATGTGCCATGAATTTAATAGGATGGGTTAAGAGATATACGCAAAAAAAGGCACAAGATCAAGATGAGAGCTTGCCTGGTTGGCATCCCCTTCAAAACCTATGTTGGTACCTGGGACCTGCCCAGTACGACAGGTTGGCACCCTCGGCTGTCCTTGGCAGCCCTCGGCGTACCTGTGGGGCTGGAGTTGAATGGGTCTTCAGGGATGACATCGATTTCAGGTAAAAGGTCCACCAGCGCACGGACCTGCAACACTCATAGGCTACTGCTGACAGTGGCTTTCCACAGCTACTATCACTGGCTTCTGCGCCCTGCTGACCCTGCAGCGATCGCTGCCTCAGAGTAGAAGTGTGGGGTGAGCCACGGGGTCCACTCACCGCAACGGACTTCCCAGTGCCGCGGTCGCCCATAACCAGCACGCCGCCAATGCCTGGGTCCACCACGTTCAGCAACAGTGCCAGCTTCATGTCCTCCTGCCCAGCTATCCGAACAAAGGGGAAGGCCGGCTTTGTCTTCTGGGCTCTGAGTTTTTCAGGGGCTGCCACTGCCGCAGCTGCTGCTGTCACGACTAACACTGTGCGGGGCTGCTGCTGGTGGCTGGTGAAGGACAGGCGGGGTTGCAGCGTGTGCAGCAAAGCGGCAGGGTATCGAGATGGCCTTGCACTGGCAGGAATACGGTTGAGGTGCTGGCTTACGGCAGCCTGGGCGCCGCTCCCCGGCAGGGTCTGCTGCATGGTGGCCTTGTCGCCCGAGTACAGTCTTTTCAGGTGCCCTCGAGTGATAGAGCTGTTCAAAAATTTCAATGAGGGCACCTTCTGCAACTCATCTAGTGATGATAAGAGAATCCAATGACGCATAGATGACTACCAGCTTGAGGAATCTGGTGCGCCCTTCCAAATACACACTTCACTGCAAGTGCACCAATCTGCCCTGTGGGCGACCCATCTGGCGAAATGCAAATACCTTGATCTGCACATCATTTGCAAAAAACATGGCCGAGAAGGAAAACTTCCAGGCTCGGGCCCCAGTGCTGGGCTTGAAGCGGAAAGGCTTTACAGCCCCAGCATTCGTTGGCAAGAAGGCCGCAGCCCCGTCCAAGGGCCCACCAGCACCACTGCAGGCTCGTGCGGTAGGCTCAGCCTCACAGGCTGCCGGGGCTAGCAGTACTGATGATCAGCAGGAGGCCCGCTACTTCCAGGTTCTCTACACAAAGCATCAGCCTGGGAAGAAGGTAAGGCGCCTTATATTTGCCATTGCCGTACAAAATAGTTTCAGCCCTCACCTCACCGACTCGCCCATGCTGTGCAGCTGCGGAAAAACAAGAGCTTTGCTGACGGCATTCTAGAAGTCAAGAAAGTAACCAAGAAGGCTACTATCTACGATCCGGTGAGTGCGCAAATGGCACTGCATGCCATTCAGCTTAACTCCACTAGCAGCACCCGCATACCTGTTGGTAGGCCATGCAGAGGAGAGAGTCTTAGCATGCCGCCTGAGCATATGCCCTGGCTGCAGGAAGGCAAGGTCATCAGCAGCACAGCCCTCCGAGGCGTCACGGTAGAGGATTTGGGGAATGGTAGCGAGCTTCTCATGTCCAGCTATGAAGTTGAGATTGACAGCGAGCTGGCTGGCGACAAATTCAGGTGGGCATGGTGCACTTGCATCAGCACATCTGAGACTTACTTGCTTGGGCTCAGGTCAGCAGCATGCAAGGTCTGCCAGCAGTGTGACCTGAACACTGTTTTCCCTAGAAAAGGTCTGCGGTCTGTGCAGGTCTGGCCAGGCATTCCTCAAGCCCGGTGGCCAGGCAGTGGCGGCGCTGGCGGCAGCAGGCCCAGCGACACTGTCGAGGGGCTTTAAGCCAGTTCTGGCAGCTGGCTTCAAACCAGTGGTTGGGTCCAAGCTGGCAGGGGCAGCAGCAGCTGGTGCAGCGCCGGCAAAGGCCCATTTTCTGCATGATCCGCAGGCTGAGGGCGCTGTGGTGCTGAATAGGTCAGAGGCTGGGGATATGGGACCAAGTTCTGCGTGACCTTTCTTGGCGACTTCAGCCGTGTGTCGCAAGCTGTGTTTTCCAGTCATGGATGGGGTCCAGAGCAACTGTGAAACCATGTGGGTTGTGAGCCGCTGCAGCCTTAAAGTGCCCGATGCCACTTAGCAATCTTCAGCGAGACATTCTCTCATGCTGCAGGTCCCAGTGGGACGGTGGTGATGGTTGTGACAAGAATGGCCGCATGGTCAGCCCGGTAGTGATTGACCCATACATTGGCAGGCACCTGCGCCAACACCAGGCAGGTTGAAATTTTAGAGGCTAGATCATCTACGTGCGGCGTGTGCACAAGGAATGCTGCTGCTGAGCTGACACACAGTTGACCTATCTGCAGACATCCCCGCGCAGTAGCTCATGCCTGGGTGGTCCAGTACATACGGTACCCAGGGTGTTTTGGATTTGTGCAAATGCTATGGGCCCCTTCCTGCCACGTGCATCCAATTTTAAAATGCTATGGACTGCACTTTGAAGGAGCAGTAACACCTTCATGAGTGTGGAAGCCACTTTGGCTGCAGGTGGAGGGTGTCTCCTTCATGTACGAGAGTGTCATGGGCCACAAGGAGAGTGGGCTGGGCTGCATCCTTGCGGTAAGTTGCAGGGCTTGCTCGAATCTCTGAAGTTTCTGCCTCACTCTCCAGGCATACCAGCATGTGGTTAGCATTGTTCCAGACTCGCAACTGCTGTGAACGTGCTATGTGCATATCCTCCCTAGGTCGGTGCAGTGCCACGCGTGCTTGCCTCAACCATGTGCATGTTTTCGGAGTGCAGGATGAGATGGGCTTGGGAAAGACACTGCAGATCCTCACCCTTATCTGGACTCTGGTGAAGCAGGGGCCACAGGTGGGGTGTAGGAGGCGGGCACATTGCTGCTAAAATGGCTGGTGTACCCATGTGAAACTGATCCTGGACGGTTGGTGCTATCGCGCATGTACGGACCATTCGTAACAAGCAGTGAGTGGCTTGTTTAGCAGCAAGGTGAGGGCCGAGAGCAGCAGTAAACAAGGCCACGCCCCAAGTTAGTCCATAAGGCAGTTGCAGGTTTTGTCCCAGCTCCTAAGGAAATTTAGCCGTGATGCAGGGCCGCCCAGCAGTGCGCAAGGCGCTTGTTGTGACACCAAGCACCTTGACACAGAACTGGGCCGATGAGGCACGCAAGTGGCTGGGCAACGAGCGGCTGCGCGTGATAGTACTGCAGCCTGGTGCAGATGGCAAGCAGCAGGTGGGACGGTGGGGCTGGTCATCATCTACGATCTGCGCTCGTGCCTTCACAGTCATATGGGGATGTTTGGCTTGGGAACTGCATATTGCACAGCATGCCTGTCTCCTCTATGCCACGTAAGGCCATCAAGTGCTGGGTAAGCGCAGCACACACAGCCTCTTCAGTTTCAAACCGTTCAACCGCACTTCATGATATGCTCCAGGTTGTTGATTTCAAGCATGGCCAGGTGTTCCCTCTAATGGTGACGAGCTACGAGACGCTACGGAAGCACGCGGCAGACCTGGCAGGCTGCATAGACTTGCTTGTGTGCGATGAGGGGCACAGGTGGGGGTGCGCCTTACTGACTGATGGCCATTGCAGGAAACCTGTGTCAGTGCCTCGGTGAGGAGGCCACCCACTGGCCTACCGATGGGCATGCAGACACAGGCCTAGGGTTTTTCTGTTAGGTTGCCTTGATTCATCTCGGAGTGCTTGTAATGCACAAATACATGCCGGTAGCGGTGTGGTGCAGGCTGAAGTCGGCACAGGGCAACAAGACCATCTCGGCATTAACCTCACTCAACTGCCCCCGCCGCATCATCTTAACAGGCACTCCAATTCAGAACAACTTGCAAGTGGGTGACAGGTTTCCTTCCCTCCCGGCTTGAAGTGCATCGGCTGAGTTTACTTGCCGTCACCTTAAGTGCTTGTCGGTGGCGTGTTGATGCGCATCCACCCTGCTGGGGAGTGACTGGAGACGACTGTAGCTTCAATTGACCTTCCTCTTCCCTGACAATGACAGTACACTTCGTGGCTGCGCTACAGGAGTTCTTCGCAATGGCAGACTTTGTCTGCCCTGACGTGCTTGGCTCCCTGCCCACCTTTGAGCGTGTCTTCGGGGGCCCCATCAGCAAGTCCCGTGACCGCAATGCCAGTACGGAGGAGAAGAATATTGGCGAGAAGCGCTCAGAGTATGTGGGCACAGAGGCTGGCTGGCATTGTCCTCTGCTTAGGCAGGTGGCCCCTGTATACAGGGTGCAGAAGACTCCTGTTGGGGAAACCCGACGAGCTATCTACAGCTTTGCAGCGTGCAGCATGCAAGCCCCTACCCTTCACGTATGATCTGACACGTCCAGCCTGAGGTGCTCTAACCAAGTCCATCTGCAATGTGCTGCAGGGAGCTGGGCAAGCGTGTCTCGCAGTTTGTGCTGCGGCGCACCAGCGACATCAACGCCAAGTACCTGCCCCCGCTGGCATTGTACGTGGCCTTTTGCCGCCCCTCGCCCCTGCAGCTGCGCCTGTACAGCGCAGTGCTGGGCTCCTCGTCAGTCCGCAAGATGCTGACCACCACAGGGGCAGACCATGGGGACCAGGTGGGTGTCTGTTGCCGTGGCAGTTTCATTTCCATGTGTGCACATGAGAAGGAAACCTTGGTGAGGGGGTGCTCTGCCAAGGCACTGACTCAGACTGTGCTACCACTTTGGTGAGGGCTGATGGCCCTGGTGCGTTGCTCGCTTCAGTATTGCCCAACAACTCACTGGCTTCAGTGAAGCACTGTGTGGCTGTGCTGACTGTTCGTTCTGGCATCGATGCGGTGTGCCCCGTGGCTGCTTCTGGTTGCCACCGGCAACGCAGCCCAAGCTCCTGCCCAGCCATGATGTGGCTCACCATGGTATCATATCAAGCGGATTTCACAAGTTTGACCTCCTACCCTGGGTCTTCCTGCAGGCTCTGACCATCCTCACCAACCTGAAGAAGATTTGCAACCATCCACGGCTGTACAACATGGATGAGGAAACACGTTTGAGGCTGAATATGGAGGCAGAGCCCGAGCTGGACCCCGAGGCAGCATTTGACCCGCTGCAGTCAGGTGGGGGGGGGTGTGCGAGGTTGGCGGGCCTTACCACCTGCGCCTGGGTGATGGTGGTCACTTGCAAATCTTGCTGCATGGGAATCCTTTCTTCAAGTGCGAATGTATGAAAGAGCCACTGCAGCTATGTGATGATGCCAAGGCCAGTGTTTGCAATAGCTACCTTTCTGCGCGCCTCTGCTCTTAGAAAATCGGAAGTAGGAAGGATCGCACTATGAAAGCATTTGCCCGGTGGTTACAACCCGCATTGTTTAGCCGCCTCATGCCTTGCCAAGCCTGCTCCTGCAGGGAAGATGGCGGTGCTGAGTGTCATCCTAGAGGATTGCTTGGGAGGCGCAGCAGGCGACAGGGTGGTCGTGGTGAGCCAGAGCACTGCAGCGCTGGACTTGGTGCAGCAGCTCTGCGACATGCGGAGCTACAAGACTGTACGCATCGATGGGAGCACCGACGTGACCAAGCGGCAGGTGAGGATGGAGTGAAATGCGGGGGGCATGGGGTACGGCAACATGCTTTGACGCAAGCTGAGTCGCACAACATTGTGGCGCACTGTTCATGTGGGGTAGGGGAGAGGCTTTGGGAGAGGCCATGCATGCGTGGGATTGGGTGCAGCCGGGCCCATTTCATCCCAGTAGCCATATGTGAGCATGTTGCCAGCCAGTCCTACTGGAAGGAGGTGTCGTGCCCTGGGGTTCGGCACTGATTAGGCCCGTCTTAAGAAGCCATGCAATTCGCACACACAATATGAAGGGTCGGTGTGACTTGCGCAGGATGTCGTCAACTCATTCAACAACTACAATGTGGGGCAGGTGAGGTCTTCAAACATCCCAGCTTTCTGCACTTGTATGAAGGCAGAGTTAAGGATTAAGGATGTGCCTCGTTGTTCTGCCAACTGGTTATGGCTCTCTGGTTGGTGCTGCAACCGTCCCGTCCCAGCCTATTGGTGAGGGCAGTGTGCCATCCTATTCCACCAGGACCACGGTACTGATGTCGTGCAGGTCTTCTTGCTGTCGACCACTGCTGGCGGCGCAGGGCTGAACCTGGTGGGGGCAAATCGGCTGGTAAGAGGCCATTCAACGAAGTCTTGCCCCCAGCCTGCCTTAGACATATGGTGGTTAATCCAATGGCATGCAAGGAAAGGTGACCTCACACCTCCCCCTTGCCCCTTGTCCTTGCCTCTCACTAGCAACCCTGACCCTCACAGGTGCTCTTGGATTCACATTGGAATCCGGCAATGGATCTCCAAGCCATGGCCAGAATCTGGCGGGATGGACAGAAGAAGCCCTGTGTGGTCTACCGCTTACTAACCGTGGGTGAGTTGCTGGCAGCCATGCTGTACAGTGCTAGTTCCACTTGTTTGTGGGGAATTATCTAACTTGACGGAACACTACCATAAAGACCTTTCAACCCATAAACCTTAGGAAAGGGCGTGCAACAACCCTTGTTGTCTTATTTGCCCCATTTGCAGGCACCATAGATGAAAAGATGTATCAAAGGCAGCGCATGAAGGGCGACATTGCCGCAGCGATGATGGACAAGGGCAAGCCCGGGGCCACCAAGGCACAGGTCTGGCAGCCCCCCACTATCTTGTGATCGATTTCCAAGTACGCATCCGATGCGCTTGTTTGCCCTGCGTGGGATGCTGGAGTCCCCACTCCGTCTTCAAGCTGGCGCGGAATCGCCCTTTTGGCTGCATATGTGCATTTGCTAGGATGACATGTTGGGTTGACACCAGGTTGAGCAACCAGGTCTATTATAAATGATATGCAGGGCAAGGGCCAGTTTGCCCGGGACGAGCTGAAGCAGCTCTTCACCCTGCGGGCCGACACCGCCTGCAACACGTATGACATCCTCCAGGTGGGCCGCATGCACCCTGGATCATGCCTCAAGCCTGCGTTTTTGCAGCATTGTCTGGCTGACACTGTGCACGACTGAGGGTTGCCTGTTGTCTGGGGCTTCGGCCAACCGGATTATGCTGCACTGCTGGGCTTCCTGTCTGTCCCAGAGCCACCTTTTAGGTGCTTCCTTGCGGCACAATAGTTCATGCCTTCAATTTAGTGACTATAACTCCCCACAAATGCAGGGCACCGCGGCTGCTGTGGACTTCAAGGATGTGTCAGGCAGCCTTGAAGATGCCCCTCTCGCCAGAGCGGTGGCAGTGGGCCATGTCTCGTTTGTGCACTACGAGAAGAAGGAGCTTAGCTCAGCAGCAGGGGATGCAGGAGGGGCAGCGGCAGTGTCCACCAGCGCTGGACATAATGGCTGCGGCAGTGACGGGGCAGGGGACGGCATGAAGGGAAGCTGTCAGCAACGCCGTGGCAGAGGGGAAGGCGTGGAGGTCCAGCAGCAGCAGCAGCAAAGGGAGCAGATCGATGATGGGGCGTCTGAGGAGGCGGGTGGCGGTGCCTCACAGCTAGAAATCGAGGATGATGGCAGCTGGGCCTGCTAGGGCTGCGGGCTTGCGTCACACTTGGTGATGTACAACACGGCTTATGACGCAGAAGTGCTTTTCCCAGTACAGTGAGAAAAAACCCTTGCACAAATTTGTTTCCTTAATGCGGTTTTGATTGCAGCACAAATTTTAACATCGGCTCCTGCAGTGAAATGACTTAAGAGAAAGGTATGGTACCCATTTGTATTGTACTCCCTGGTTCCTATCTTCTACCTGCAACCCTTCGTTTGAAGAGGATCCTGTCACTCCATGAGTGGGGCCTTCTCCAGCAGGGCAGGCTACGTTTGTACAATTCTTTTGGTGCAGCACATATCCCCCTGTCACTTAGGTGGTATCATAGCAGCGTGTGGCTGATACCTTTACACATCCCTTTATAGAAGTAGTCGTGGACGTGCTTTGTTGCAATATTATCCCTGTCTTCTGATCACTCTCAGATGCAAGGGCTCATGTATGCTAAACTAGCATGGACTGGAGGAACACTACTTTGATGCGTCTACAAATCGAGCGAAATACATAGCTGATACGTCTTATGCTGACCCTGCTCGATCCTGCCACAATAGTCCATTCTGCTCAGTGCAGCCAACCCTGCCAATCCGCAAGAATGTCCAAAATTGTGTGTCAATGTGCAAGTTATGTCCTCTTGGTGGTAGACAGGCAGAGACTGAATAATCATAAGTTCAGGGAAGCTCACTGTGGTAGCGCAGTCCTTGGCACGTCGCAATGTTGGCCTACTATCTGAACGCTTCTGCCTGTAAAATTGATAGTAAGACTTGCAAGCAAGACTCTCCAGCTGCTACTCCCTGCCTGCCTGCCTTGTGACGGGCCCCGCCCAAGTCTAGCTGGAACACTTTGGCCTAAAGTTTGGCGCGCTTGGCTGCCCTGCCCTTGCCCTTCCCCTTGGGTGCGCTCTCCTTCTTCTCCACGCCTTCATCCTTCTCACCCGCAGCAGCCTCCTCGCCTGCACAACACAACGCCTGTCGGCTTTATTACTGAATCTGCAAACTCAATGTCCCCTGCTCAACGTCCACAAGACAGGACTTTGGCATTTTTGCGGACCCAGTGGTCTAGTGAGTGCAGCTGGGGCCGAGATGTTCAATGCGCGATACTCGTCCCACAAGGAAACAAGGATGGCAAGGTCCTGGCACGAACCTTCCACTGCCTCTTGTGCATCCTCGCTGCCGTCCACGGTCTGCCCCTTCTGCTGCTGCTGTGCCTGCTTCTGCTCCTCCAGCTTGGCCTGCCGCTTCCGCTTCTTGTCAGCCACCTGCTCAGAGTTGCGCATCTTGCGCAGAGCGTACCGCACCGCCGCTGCAGCAACATTTGAGCAAACATTTGTCAGTACGCGGTCATGCATGGTACAAGCAGCTGTGGCGGCCTCTGAGAGCAAGAGGCACGGTCAAACCAAGGAGAGTAACCACTCTTTCTGCCCACGGTGACCATGTAACAGTTGACAGTGGTTCACCGTGAGCTGGTATGTAGAAGCTCCAGCTTGCACTCTCTCCCAGCCAAGGCAGCAGGTAAGTAGCCCGGCATGCAGACACTGTCAAGCAACACAGCACCCATGTAGTGGGGGCATGCTTGCAACCAGGGCCGACACGGAAGCCCATACAACACCCACCCGCGTCGCCGTCCTCCTGCTCCAGCAGCGCCTCCACTAGGCCCGCATCAAACTCGGGAAACTCCGACCCCAGCTGGCTCAAAATAGCAGCTGCATCAGAAACAGGGAGGGAAAAGAGAGGTCAGACATACTACCAGCCTGCCAATACCTAAACTCTGCTGACACTGTGAGTTGTCAGTGTTTGCGGTCTATCGAAAATAACAGCAAGCTGGGCTGAGGGCTGCAGTAGTGGTCTCGCACGACCGTCGACTCTCAGGCCACACTGCCCCCTTACCCCTCTTGGCTGCCTCAGTGTTGGCTGCAGGTGCTGGCTGTGAGGGGCCGGCGCTGCTGTCATCCACCTGGTGGTCGGCCACAGCCATATCCTTGCCAGCTGCAGCAACATAGAAGGCACCCGGAGGGTAGGGCCACAGGCAAGTCATCTTGCTATATGGCCAGCACTGCAGCACTGGAGGGACTGGAAGGCCAAACCTAGGCCTGCGGCTAAAACACCACCAGCCAATTTTGAGCCACGGCCTTGCCACGCACCACCAACAAAGTATCGACTATCAGTGGCTCCCTTACCCGCGTCAGTGCTCTGGCTGGAGGTGCCCGATCGCCCACCTTCCGCTCCGCCCGCAGCGGCGGCGGCGGCAGGCGCCGCCTCTGCTGCTGCCTGGGCTGCAGCAGGGCCAGCAGCCGCCTCCTGCTGCTCTGGCTGCACGCCGTCCTCCTCCATTCCCGCTGCCTCCCCGTCAGCTGCCTGTGCCTCCTGCTCCTCTTGCTGCTCCCCCTCCACACCTGGCAACCACCAACATTGGCCACCATAAACCCTTGCAAAGCTGGGAGAAGCTACAGGCTAAGTGGTGAAGCTGCTGGTGCCATTTCCGGGACAGGTACGGTGGACCGCAAGGCACACCAAAGCCTCAATCATGTTTGCTGGCACACAAGGTGCTGCCAGCCCGCAAAACTGCCACTAGCATCTCTACCATCCCATGCACGCATCACGCTCAGCATGCCTTGCAACCTCCCCCAAAGGACCTGCAACTCACCTTCCTCCTCCTCTCCCTCCTGCTGGGCCGCCTCCTTGGCCGCCTCCTTGCGGGCCGCCTCCATGTCAGCCTGCAGCTTCTCAACAACTGCCACCATGCCGCGGTTAACCTGGGCGGTACGGAGGAACTCCATAATGTCCGCCTGCAGGCAGCACAAGGCAATGGCTTTGCTCCTAACGCGTCCTACAGGGCAGCGGGTCAGCACTTCATGTGATAATTAGCCCCAGTTGGTGACAGAATCTCTTCCTTTAATGGGATCCAATGAGCAGTAACATGAGTTTTGCACACAGGTGAAGAGTCAGAAGCACACATGGGTCCTCCATCTGCTGGCGGAAAGAGGAAGGGGTGCGAAGGGCACTGATGAAAAGTGCGCGGCACCCTCTGGCAGGCTGTGCTGTAGGAAACCAAGAACACAGGGCAAAGGGTAGTTCCACGCCGCCAGCGCTTCCGTCACTGTACCTTGCATGTGGGGCAGGGCTTGACCACCTTCCTTACGCGCAGGCTACGCCCGGTGGCGGCGGCCGCATCCACCTCATCCGCGATGCCAGCAAACTTCTTGTCCAAGCAGGGCTTGCAGAAATGGTGGCCTGCAGATCACGGGTGGCAGGCAAGACTTACACAGATTTCAATAGGCATCATCAGGTGGCAGGGCCCGAAGCGTTGTAGGAAGGTGTGAGGCACCTTGGTGGGATTGTGGCACGCTGGATGTGTGCTACATGGCTTTGCACAAGCCTCACTGTGTTCTGGACATCCAGATGCCTTAATGCCATGGTGGAGATGTCAAAGGCCGCTGCAAAGGTTAGGCTATCCGCACCCTGCTGTAAGACACAGCCACCCGGCAAGCCAGACCACTATTGTGAGCACAATCCATACCATGTGTACTGTGATTGCCCAATGCAGGAGCTATTCGGTATGAGGATCACACTCACAGATTTCCCAATGAGTTGCAGCGAAATTCCTAGCAGCCACCACCTGGGGCTTACCGCAGGGTGTGGACACCGGCTCCCCCAGCACTCCCTTGCACAGCCCGCAGGTGAACTCCCTCAGCGCCTTCTCCTGCTCGCTCAGCTTCTTGCGGGCGGTCTTGGCTGCGCCGCCGCCGCCGCCGCCAGCCTTCTGGCTTGCGGGCGCCGGCCGCGCCCAGCCCCACTCCTGCGTAGGGAAGGGCGGCCGCCGGCGCTGTTGTTGTCTGTGGAGTGGTAAAACAAGGGCAACCAAGGACAGCGCAGCGGAATAACTCCGCGGACAACAATATTTATCAAGTATCATTCGCACGCATTGGGCATTGTTGTCTGCTTGGACCTCATGGCTCGCACTTGGCTGCCGCTCTGGCTTACATACCTGCACCTAGACTGTGCCCACGCTGCAGCACAGAGCCCAGGCTGCTCCTCGCACACCCAGCCAGCGCCGCGCACCTGCTTGCCCTCGTCCCAGTCCCACCAGGGGCTGTCTGCCGTGCTGTAGACGGGCCCCTTGGCCTGCTTGAGCTCGTCCAGGGCCTCCTTGGGCAGCACAAAGCCCGGCTGGTCGCCATGCTCTGCAAAAAGGCAAGCAAAATGGACAGGCATTACAGGTGTTATAGGTTGCCTTGTCAGGCCCCCACTGCCTTACTTACAGGCCACTGACTGTTGAGCCTTAGCACACAAATTGATACAGTCCGTGTGTGCTGCCCCTTAAAAACTTCACCCCGTCCGGCTGCAAGTTAACAGCCCTCCTCACATCCCAAACCCACCTGTGGAGGACAAGGCGCTGCTTTCACCTCACACTCCCTCACCCAACTCGCAACACCGTTCCCCATATACAGACCCACAGCACCACCCCTGAACCATATTCCACCCTCCTACTCACCCTCCGACGACCAGGGAGCGGGCTCGTTGTCGCAGCGCACAAACAGGTAGCGGCAGATGAGGAAGCCCTGCTCGCCCGGCTTGCGCCAGCACTTGGCGATGCGGTA
Source organism: Parachlorella kessleri (assembly GCA_001598975.1). Taxonomy (NCBI): domain Eukaryota; kingdom Viridiplantae; phylum Chlorophyta; class Trebouxiophyceae; order Chlorellales; family Chlorellaceae; genus Parachlorella; species Parachlorella kessleri. The sequence continues at coordinate 144,743 of BBXU01001992.1, forward strand.
GATGCCATCATAGCGCACAGGGGTCTCCTCGCTGGGAGCGTACGCTGAACGCTTCTCCTGCACACAGTGAAGCGGGGCGGGGACCAGGCGGGGTGGGTAGGTGAATGCGGCATGGCCTGCTAAACCCAGTGCACCGCTAAATCCCGCCCTGGATTTAAAATACCATTCCGGCATGCGGTCATCAAGGGCCACGACAACGTTGTCGACAAGTTCGGCTGCAGAGCGAGCAGCTCGACGCTTGCAGCTGCTGCATCACTGTTGCCCGGCAAACCAACCTTACCTTGACTGGCAACTCCATGCCACCAGCGAGCAGCAGGACGCTTGCAGCTGCTGCATTTATGTGGTCGGGGTATCAGCCTCTTATTAGGAAACCCACCAACCCTCTCGCTCTCACCTTGAAGGAGCGGACCACGCGGACGGGCAGTCCTTTGAGGCAGGACACCTGCAGCGCCTTGTTGCTGCTCTCAAACTTCTGGTCAAAGGACTGGTCCTGCAGAAGAGCAAGGCAGTGACAACACTGTTGACGCCATGAGAGATAATGCCCGCCCACTGGGGCCCCTCACAGTGGCACGCAGGTTTGAGCAATTTGTACGCACAGGAGTGGCTTGGACAATAGCAGGATGGGATCAGCTACCACCGGCTTCATTGAGAAGGAGCATCCTGCAAGGCCCCTTTCAGCAACAGCTAGAGCCCGGCTGGATAGTAAACCTGTGTCCCCGGGGGAAGCCCCTCTCCCCTCCTCCTCCCCTCCTGGCAGACAGCATGTATGTGGCCATGCAGGACGGCAAGTGTCCCAACGTCACCCGGCGAGTGTGCCTTGCCCATGCCCATAATTCCTGCACCTCCCTGCGCCCTTCCCACCCACCTTGTTAGTGCGTTTGTTGCCACTGAGGTCCCGGCCGCCAGATCCGGTGTAGAGGAACCACTCGCCCTCGTCCTTGTCGTCCAAATAGCCCCCCGACAGCACCACAGACTGGGCGCCGACGCTGGACTGCCCAGCAATGCCTGCCACATGGGGGAAGTGGGCGCCCCACTGCCGGCAGTCCAGCCGGTCCTTCCACCATTCGCCCACGCGCACGCCCTGCGAAGCAGCAGAACGAGTAAGGGCGGTTCAAGTGGGCACAGAGGGCTGGAGGAACATGGCTGCATACTACATGCTCCCTAATAACAATGTAGATGGCAGTTGTGTGAGTGTTGATGAGCGCACTTCTGTAAACTGCAGCCAGCATCATAGCCCCTTCCAGACACATGACACATTCTTGAAGTGCCCATCAGAATGGGACTTCTACTGCAGTTAAACTTGTTTCGCGCAAACGGCGCACCCAAGCCGCTCCCGCAACCCCTTCTGCTGCCACAACACCCTACTCCGCCCCCTCTCCTGCACCGTGCACAGGGCCGCTGCGGTCCTGCCCTGCCCGGCCTCACCTGACCGCGCGGGTCCGCCTCAGGCGGGATCGGTCCAAAGTGATCGTTGGGCACGTTGACCATGATGCGGCCGGAGGCGGCGTTGGCACGCCCAGCACGCACTGCACGCTCGGTGGTGAAGGCCTCATCGGGGCGGTCCTTGTCGTCGATCCTGCACCACAGCGGGCGGTGGGTTCAGCTAGTTAGATTGCATGAAGTAGGTGAGGCGGCCGGGGTGTGGGGCATACAGGTAGGCCATCACAAGTGCGTTTAGCTACAGCCTTGCACTAAATTTTGCTTGTTTGGGCATGGTACTTCGTACAAGGACTGGGCATCCTTAGCAGCACCCCTGCCATACCTGCCACAGCCAGCTAGCAAGCAGATTCCCTGTGCCAGTCAATGACCGACACGAATCATCGTCCCACCTGGTGAATGGCTTGTTGGCCACTGCCTGCTGCTTGCCCTGCTTGGCCATACGGATGGCAAAGGTCAGCGCGGTGTTGACACGCGGGTTGGAGACAAACTTGGCTGGGAAGGGTGCGCGGCAGGTAGGGCAGGCCTTCTTGCCGCCCTTGTTCACCATGCCTTGGAGGCAGGCCAGGCAGAAGTTGTGCTGGCAGGGTGCCTGCAGCAGCGATACTCAGCCAAAGCTAGGGCCCCATAACGTGCAGCACAATGTGCCAGCGCCACAATCCTGATTTTATCAGTAGGCTACGGCTCCAGCGGGTGCTTAGTGAATGCCTTAGACAAGAGCAACGCAGTGACGAACAGCCGGCCCACCGTGACAGGGCGGTCGCAGACATCATGGCAGATGGTGCACTTGAGGTGCTCGCCCAGCACGTCAGCAGTGTCGCCTGGCTCAGCGACGGCCTTGCCCTTGCCGTTTTTGGAGCCCTCTGCACAGGTCACGTTAACGCTGTCGCCACCCTGAACAGTGCTCTATGCTACGCTTGCAGCATGGGGAAGATAGCCCGTTGACAAGCAAACGCCTTGGGCAAGTATATATATTCCTCTACGCTTCCCTGGCTTACCAGCCTTGCTGCCCTCGCCTGCCGTCGTCTCCTCCTGTTTGGGAGCCCACTTGCCCGACATGAGCTCCTGCCGCTTCTTGCCCTTCTCGGCCTCTGTGAGGTTTGGGTCGTTTTGTATTTCCATGATGCGCTTGAACATCTCTTTCTGATCCATCTTGGCTTGCGATGTGTAGATGCCTCTGAAGGAGCTACCGACCCTGCCGGACTATGCAAAGTGGGGTCAAAGTGCAAGAAGTCCAATACGGCCGCTTCAACGGGCCCAGCAAGGCTGACAATTTGAGTGGGCGTTGGACCAAAGCACAGCAGGCCACTGTCACGGCTAAATGATGGTGAGTCGACAGAGCGCTCCAGTAGTTTACCAGCCCCTCTGATCATACATATACAAGATGAGTTCAACTGGCAGGGTCGTGCCATGGGTCATGCTACCGCATGCCATGGCTGAGCTTCCTGAAGGCGTGTATGACGAGGAAGCGTTTTAGGGAGTTTCTACCATTACTCCAATAGTACACCTGGCCTATGAACGTATTCCAGAGCACGGCCGATGCCGTCAGTGCTATCGAGAAGTGTGCACTAAGTCTTCTATTGTTGGTGGCAGACGGTGCTAACAGAGGTGGGCAAGGAGAAACGGTTCTGACAGGGCTGGCTGCAGTTGTGCTCTGGGGCGTGCCTGACTCCTGATCCAGCAGGTCTCCGGAATGGATACAAGGTCTGCTGAAGGGCTTGGTTGCGTTTGGAGCTAGTAGGTCGCTTCCCAAGATCAGCAAAGTCCTCTGGACCTATATGGGCCAGTAAGTTACACCACACTGGGTGCTTGCCTGTGCATTTCAGCCAGCAAAGTTTTATTAGCAGAGGCTGTGCACCCAGCATATGGCGGACGCACCAGCGGCAATGCTGAGTATGAAAATGCAGGAGTTGCTCCCCCCACATTCGAAACCTGCCGTGTTCCATTAGGACCATAAGCTTAAACGTTGCCAGCTAACCGGGCTGGGGCCGAGGCACTACGAAGGAGTGGTGGTTATGAACCCACAGTTTTATTAGCATGGGTGGCAGGTAGTGCGAACAGGGTGTGAGTGTTGAACTGTTGAAAAGTTTTATCTTAATGAGGGTTTCACAAGAACGAATTGTTGCGCTAAAGCAAGAGCAGATGGACGTGTAATATTGTGGATGGCAGTTTATGCGATCAGAGCAGGGGGGTGGGCTGACAGAGGTCTATGCAGTCTATGCTCTGTACCTAGCATGGGTGGCAGGTAGTGCGAACAGGGTGTAAGAGTTGACCGGGACGTATAGGACAGGATGCAGAGTGCGCCTATGCTCTGTATCTTATTCAGGGTGGCTGGTCGTGCGAACAGAGGTAACGGCAACCTGCGGTGACAGGGGCAATGCACTTATGCTCTGGGGCTTGCCTGACTTCTGATCCAGGAGTTCTCTCCCTGAACAACAAATTAAGGCCACTGGAAGTGTATAGGCGGCGGCTCGAGGGAACAGCCAAGGAGTGGCCAGTTGCTTTGCAGATCTACGTGCCAGCTTGTGATGTGTGCCCCACGTCTTTTTATATTTGATGGCACTGCATGCTAAAGAGTGCAGTTCAAGCTTTAGGTATTTTTCCTTCAATACTCAATCAGCCAGGGGTTGCTTGAGCAGGGGACCTATGCGTGGGTATACCATCCCAAATATGATTACCTACCTGTGGGAAACCCCACGTGGGTGCAGCCCTTTCTCAAACTGGCCCTCTCTACCAGGGATGCCCAGATACACAGGTGGTGTACAGAAAGGAAGACCAGCCATGAACTCAGCACACAGCATCTCATAAGCCCAGCAACAACTTCCTCAAGTCCAATAGCTGCAGGCTTTCCAAGTCCAGCATCCACACAGAGTTGCTGGCCAGCACGGCTGCTCCCCCACTGGCCTCTAGCCACGTTGCCTCTCTTGCTGCAGCATTATGCGCTGCTGAGAGTTCCGCAATGCCTGTGCTGCTTCGCGGTCCCGCTTGCGGCCCAGTTTGCTGCGGTGGCCTGATAGGCTGCTGAAGCAGCACCGCGTGCTGCGACTGGTAGCGCACGGCTGCTGCCCGCCTGCCGCTGTGAGGCTGCCACAGCTCAACGGCCGCCCTCCTGGGCGCATAAACAACCACATACAGCTGCTGCCGGGCGTCGTCCCGCTGGCCAGAGGGTGACTGTGGCAGCTCGGTGCCTGCATCGTCCTGCTGTGACCCTTGCCGCTGTACCTGCAGCCCACCTGCCCCTACCTGCTGCCCATGCTGGCCTGCAATGACCAGCAGAGGACCCAGAACCTCTGCTGGGGGTGCGTTGTCATGGGCGGGCTGCACTGGCTGGGTGGCTGCCAGCTGCAGAGGCTCGTCCAGGTCAGGTAGGGCGCTGAAAGAGCTGCCGGCCTGGTTGCTCCCGGCCAGGGACGCAGCGCTGGGGCCCTGTGTCTGCATGCCAGCTGCCTGGATTGCTGCCTCCTCAGCTGCCTTGGGTTGCTGGTGCAGCAGCTCTGCCCCCGGCTCCACGGGGAGGAACTCAAGGGCTGCAGCATGAACTGCACTGGACAGCCGTATTTCACCAGAGCTGTCCGGAGCATGCGTATTTCCCATGCTGTCCGCTTTGCTGACTGTGTCACCTGCCGCAGGGTGCGCTGGGAAGTGATGGCCTACCTCCCCTTGCCGGGGTCCTTGCTGCTGCTCAGGAGCGCTGGCCTCCGCTGCTGACACTGACACCGACTCATCCGAGTCGCTCCACCGAGCCTCCCAGTCTTCACGACTGCTGCCTGCCGCTGCCGATCCAGTATCCTCCCTCCCAGCACCCTGCTGGGCCTGCTCAGCCCGCCCTTGTTGCCCATGCAGTCCCAGCTCGTCCGGCCCCCGCCTCACACTCTGCACCTCTTCCTCCCCATCCTCCTCTAGCTGCTGCTGATGCTGCTGCTGCCTGCTGGAGTGACGGTGCCGCCTGCGCTGCTGCAGCCCCGCAGGCCCTAACAGCCACGCCACCTGCGCGTCTCGGTAGCCCTTGAGCATGCGAATGACTAGGGTGGCAGCGGTGTCCACCAGCAGTACGCGGCCCAGGTTGTCGCAGCAGGCAGCCAGAGTGCCGCTGCACGGGGGCACAGAAGAGGAGAGGAGGGGTGTGGGCACAACGGGCGGTTCACCAGCATGTCAGAGAGGAGTCTGTGTCCACGGGGCTTATACGTGACATGGCTGTAGGTATGCCACCCAGCTACAGGGGCCCCACATGACTAGTTCTGCCCATGCATGCATCTCTAGACCCAGAGCAACCTCAGACCAAGCCCAGGCACACGCACACTCCTAACTTACCAAAAATGCAGGAACCAGGCCCCCTACACAAGCAGCAACATTCGCACGGCCTTGGGGCCACAGGTGCCCCAGCAGGCCCTGCAGCCAGCTTACCAAGGAGACATGCTGACCCTCGTGACCGCCCGCTTCTCGTCCCACACGCTGGCAGCCAGGCTGGCGGAAGACCCTTTGATTTTGGCACGCTCCTCCTTGCCCTTGCTCCTGCCCCCCAGGAGGGAGGGCCGACTGGGCAAACCAATGGGCAGCGCTTCCCTGGCTCGACTTATGAGGGAGAACAGCCCGCCGCCATTGGACTCATCTGCATGACAGTGCCCTTGGTTATGGGGTTACAGGAGAAGAAGGCACTGCCATGGTCACACAAGGGGTAACCACCCAGGAGAGACATAGACGGAAAACGGAAAGGCAGGTTGTATATTTCACAAACGGTATCATAGTTGCGCACGCACCCACTAGCTTGCTGGCAACCACCTCACTCTGCCCCAAACGCTTGAATGCTATCAGCTCGAAGCACCTGCCTGCTTCCAAAGTTGCAAGCGGCGGGCCAGCCCCCGTTGTGAAAATTTGGGACTTCTCGCCACTTTCTCTGCCCGCAAGCATGGAGTAAAGTGAGGGCGGGGCGGATCCCAGGCTTATGGCAAATGACCTGGGGCCTGCATGATGATAGGTTTAGAGGGTATATGCGAAGACTTATATGACTGACCTCAAGCACGCGTAAGGTTGCCTGACATTCCTCATAGCCAACGGCAGATATTGACAGCTATTGCTGCTAGATGCCTGTACAGCTCCACCTAAGAGCAAGATGTAATTCAAGAGGGCAACAGACTCGGCGCACTTGGCTTGTAACAAAGTATGCCACCCACCTGTGCCCCGCGGCAGCTGCCATTTGGCAAGAGAGAGGGTGGGGGCAACAGGGGCAGCCCCCCACCAGCCGCGCCCCTGGGCACCTTTCTGCCATCGCACCACTGCCCGGATATCCAGCAACGTAAGCCGCATCACGGCGTCAGGAGCGCACACAGTGATATCCTCTGAGAGGTCCCCCGGATCTGTCCCCATGCCTCCCAACCTGCAAGGGCGCTTCAGCGGCCTCACATGGCAAGGCGTCAGCAAGCCAACTGTACCTATGCAGTGGTCGAGAGCATGTCCGGTACCGGCCGGCTTGGCATACATATCAGGACCGCCGCCTGCCCTCTTAGCCAACCCACACCTTGGCATGGCACGCTCCTGGGCATGGCTTGCCACCGGCAAGGCTGGCTAAAGTCCTGTGGCTCAAGCCTCTGAATAGCCGTCCATACTCAAGTCCAGAATCGTAGGCCACCTGACTGAGATGCAGGTGAGGGGTCCCTCATGCAGGTCCTGCCGGTGCAGCGTCGCCCCGGTCAGCGCATGGACTTGCAGGAAGCCGGTGGAGGTGCCCACCAACAAGCAGTCGTCTGCATGAGCCAGGTGAGGATGGCGGTCTGGTCAGGCCCTGCGGGTAAGATCTATCTTACTGAAACAGGTGCAGAACCCGCTTCACGACAGTTTACAACGTGATACTTTGGTGCTTTATCAATGCCGGGTCGTCCAACCCAAGGCGTCCCACCTCCATCGCCACGGTTGCTTAACCCTCCCTGGCCCATCCCACCTGCTGGCTGCCCTGGCGACGCCAGCCAAGCCAATGATGACACCGTCTCGGGCGCCTTGAGAACATTTGCAAACTCCAAGCTGGCTATGCCACCCTGAGAACCTGCTGCACCACCTGCAGCTTGGCCCTGCTGCTGGGCTATCACGAGGCGCTGGTCCAAGGCAACTGCCACCCCAGGCCTGCAAAACGGGCTTATTATAGGTTAGGCTGCAATCACCACTTGGTGACGAAAAGAAGAGGCTACGAACCCCGAGGCAGCAGCGGCCGTCCCTGGCCTTGCTGGTTGGACCTACCCCCTAGGGCACCCCGCACACTTCACTCGTCCCTCCTCTGCCGCGTTCATCAAGTGCAAATTGAGGTCATGTGATCCAACGAAAGGGCTGTCGTCGTGCTGGAGCAGCAGTTTCGCCAAGAAATCCAGGTTCATGTCGCGGGCAGCCTTGCCCCCAAGGCGTGACCAGGTGATAAGGTAAATAAATTATTTTGATCCAGGTTATATAACCGAGCAAGCTGTCGTCCCCTGTGAAAGCCTGCCATGCTGGCAAGTCCTGTCATGGTGACTCAGGGCCAGAGCATTTTTGTTGATCCGAGGTGCAAGTTGGCTGTTCACCCTTCTCTATCAAGTTACTACATGCGAAGAACTGGAGACCGGAGTCACGGGAACGGCGAGAGAGGGAACGTGGCTTTTTCAGCCCTTTCAGACGCCTGCTTCTTAATAAAGCGCTGCAGTCTAGCGCTCTTCGGTTAGGTGCTGCTCGAGAGCAGTGTGGCAGAATTGTGATGGCAGAGCAGGGGCAGGCAGACATGGAGCCTGACATGCAACCGCAGCTGAACGGCAGTGTGGCGGAGGAGGCTGGCTCGACGCTAGAAGCTGTGAGGCGCAAGGGGGAGGGAGCCTATGGATGCAAACACTACAGGTGGGGTTGGTTGCTCGATTGCGACTGTAAGGAGTAGCCTGCCTTGCTCTTGTCCTGTTACACTGAACCAAGTGACGGCTGTGGTGCATATCTATAGCTCTGAGAACAGCCTCGACTGGGTATCATGTACGTTATGCTGATGGCCCAGCCCGCTTGGCCTATTTTGCAGGCGCCGTGTACGGTTCATCACCCCGTGCTGGTCAGTTGGCTTACCGGAAACTGGTTCCTGTGCTGTATGTTTAGAACCTACATGCTAAATTTCAACCTGCTGTATAACATGTATGTCTTTTCACAGCCAGTTCACTCTCAGACAACCAGTTAGTGCAACGTTGCCCTGTAAGCACTGTTTCTCAGCAAGTGACCTGTAGGCCGTTAACAGTTTGGGGAGCATTTGGTGAGACACAGGGCAGGGCAGGGAGCTCCAAGAGGGGGTTCTTACTGGATTATGGGTAAATCGGCAAGGTAAGATGTGAAGCCAGAGGCAGTGATGGGTACCCCTCCCTCCCTTTGCCATTGCTGCAGCGGCGAGGAATTCTGGTGCCGCCACTGCCACAATGAAGTCAAATACCAACAGGAGACGGTGAGCCTGACGGCATTTATTGCCAGCGCCTCGGAACCATTCTGCCTGTGGCCCCTGGTGTTGGTTGCGCTACGGTCATTCTGCGGTTGGCATCCCCTGCTGTATCCATTGAGCAGTTGTGTTGCTGTAGCAGGGGTCATCTCAGACAGGGACCCCGCCTCCTTGCAGGACTGGAAGAAGAAGCACGAGCTGGACCGCAAGCAGATCAAGGAGGTGGTGTGCGCGCTGTGCGAGACGCGCCAGCCCGTCGCGGACCACTGCGCATCCTGCGGCATTGCTTTTGGTGGGTGTTGCGGTCTGGTGCTGCTGGTGCGGTGCCCTCAGTGCAGCAGTTGTTTTAATGACAGTCACGTCCATCCGGCGCATGGCTTTGGCTCTGCTTCCACCAGGCCGGCCAAGGAGAGATGCTTGTGAGGTGGGAGGGGCACAGCCTTGCGCTGGCTGCAGCCCGCAGCAGCGAGGCCTTGCAGGACGAGCTGGGGCGCTGCGTGTTCGCGCTCCGCCAGCTGGCTGTGGGGCCAAGCTGCAGCGGGTGTCGATGCTAGCAAGCGCAGCCCGCAACAGCATCATCTTCGGCCTTAGCTTGGTACCGTTGGCCAAGATGAGGCATATGCGTTGGTGCAGGTGCCTATGCCTGCACCAAGTGCCCCTTCTTCGACGACGACCTCACCAAGAAGGCGTACCACTGCGAGGAGTGCGGCATCTGCAGGTACAGCAAGGACAGCAAGGGCTCGGCCCTGCAGTCACAGCCGTGCGCATTCTCAGCCACTGCGGAGAGATGATGCCCTCTTTGATGCGCCTCCCCCTGGGTCTGCTTGCATGGGCGACACTAGGTCCTGTTTGCGGTATGAACTAGGCGGGCTGCTCAGTTGCTGGGAAAGCAGTCCTGCGAGTTTCTGCACCCAACCTACAGCCTGTCCATACGGCTGGACGGCTCCAGGACGGTGACGGGTGCATCAGCTAGGCAGCAGCCAAGCGATGGTTGCACCAGGCTAGTGACCGTGCATCGCCTTGGGGGCGCGTTGCTGCTGTCGTTGTGCAGGATCGGCGGGCGCGAGAACTACTTCCACTGCAAAACCTGCGCCAGCTGCTACTCTGTCAACCTGCGGGTGCGTGAGGGGGCACCAGGGGGGAGGCATCCTGCTTGACCACATGCACTGTTAGTGGCTGCCGTGCATTCTTGCGGCCCCACACCAACACTCCAGGGCTGGGAGGGCTGCTGTAGGAGTGGAGGCTGTCATGCTGAGGGGGAGCCAGCTATGTATGCCTCATGTCATAAAAAGAGGAGGTGTGCCTCTCCGCCAGCTGTGGCCAGTGCGGTGCCTTAGCCACATGCTGAGCGAGGGCTGGTGCTGCGCTGCGCGTGTTGTGCAGGGCAACCACAAGTGTGTAGACCGGGCCATGCACCAGAACTGCCCGGTGTGCTTTGAGTACCTGTTTGAGAGCGTGGACCCCACCACCGTGCTGCGCTGCGGCCACACCATACACGCACAGTGCCTCAAGGCAGGTCCAGAAGGACTTACAGTGGTGTGGCGGTGGTCATTGTGGCTGGGAGGGGGGAGCGGCTTGCGGCTTACTCGCAACGTACCTAGTAACGGGTTCAGCCCAGGCTTGAGCGCGAAGTGCCCGGTGCGCCTTCTCAGGGCGCCTGACATGGCCTTGTACCTTCAGCCGGGTGCAGAGGTAGCATAGCAACCTTTTTTAATGCCTGTCCATCTTCATGCCATGCACTCCACCTATTTCTGCCTCCCACTGCCTGTGGGAGTTGGGGGTCCCCAGGAAAAGCAGCCAGGCAACCAAGCTGGCTTCCGACACCTGGGATGCCTTAACCCACGCAGGGTTAGGTGTCCCACACCTTGCAACTTGGAGATACATGGGTTTGGTGAATTCCAAAGGTCGATTGAAAGGTGCTATTAACGCATTTGATGGGCCCCCTGGCCTGTGTGCAGGACCTGGAGGCATCCCAGACGGGCATTTGCCCCATGTGCCCCATCTGCAAGAAATCTCTGGGCGACTACTCGCGCTACTGGCGCACCATCGACCAGCAGATCGCGCGGTCGCAGCTGCCGCACGAGTACCAGGGCTGGCGGGCAGACATACTCTGCAACGACTGCTCGTGAGTTGGGCGGCACGAACTTGGCATGCAGGGATAGGGCTTGCCGTGGGGTGGAGGGTAAAGGGCGCAACAGTCGGGGGAGAGCAGGGCACTGCGGACTTCTGCGCTATTTGCGACAGTCCTGGGTTGTGTGGTGTCTGGAAGTGGAGAGTTCCCGGTGTTGAATGTGATAAATGCGACCAGGGCATGTTTAATTTCTTGATATGCGACCAGGGCGCCGCTGGGCTCCCAGTTGGGTGCTGTATCAAAGCAGTGCTGTTGTCGCGTCCTTGCTACTTGGTTGAGGCTCGTGTCCAAGGCTGCCTGGGCGCATCTGCAAGCAAGTCATCTGCCCACGCAGTTCCACAGTATCTCTATTCTGTGGAGGGCCCTGAGTGCATGATCTTACCGTGCGTACCTCCAGGGAATCCGCCAACATCCCCTTCAACATTATCGGCCTCAAATGCCCAGCCTGCGGCTCCTACAACACGCGGCGCATGGGCCTGCACACCACCGCGCCCCCGCCCTCCGGCCCGCCCGCAGGCATCGGCGTGGCGGCGGCGCTCGACCCGACCATGCGGGCAGCCGCGGCGATCCTCGCGGCGCGGCGGGCGGCAGCGGCGGGCACTGCTGTGGGGGCCGTGGCGGGGGAGCCAGCGGGCGGTGCTGCTGCTGTGGGCGGCGGCCTACAGGAAGACCTGGGGATGCTGGCAGGTAGGCGGGCTCACCGTGGGAGTGGGGCGCTCAGGGTGTGTGCTTCAGACTGTGTGGTGGCCGGGGACGGAAGCGTTGCTATGCTGTGCCCGTGAACAGCTTGCGCTTGGGCCTTTTTACGTTAAGTGGATTGATAACCTGATTCAAGTCTGCTATTGAGCGAATATTTGTGGGGACCTTTTGCCAACAGAGGGGCACCACCACAGGGCAGTGCCTAGGACATGCTTGCTGAACGACTTTGTTTGAGGTTCACTTGCTCCTGCTGCTGCGGACCTTGGCGCGTACTCCATCTAGGGGCCCTGTGTGCATGCTGTGCTGCAGGCCTGCAGGCGCAGCAGGTGGCAATGCTGCAGGCCCTGTTGGCTGAGGAGAACGGTGATGCGGAGAATGAGGAGCCGGACGTGGGTGTTGGGGACGATGATGAAGAGCCACTCGATGAAGAGGAGGCTCATGGCGCTGGTAAGGCCCCTAAGGGTGTCGTGGGCCATGGCCAGCTCTTGAGTATTCTGGTCACTTGTCCTTTGGGTATGAGTTGGTGCGCCGGGGGTTGTGAGGGTGCGGAAACCTTGGCATTCTGTACCAAGGCAAGTCAGTGGTAGGACAAATGTAGCGTGCTGGCTTTGATCTTGGGGGGTCTGTATGGATTTGCCGAGAACAGCATGGCGACCTGGTTTGCTTATAGCCTGGCATTCCAGTCGCCGTCGTCAGTCTGCTGCTTGTGGGTGCAGTGGTGGCAGGCGGCGCCGTGGAGGGCGAAGATGACGATGACTGGGAAACAGCTTCCACACTGAGTGGCGGGGGTGATGTTGATGGCCTAGCTGATGTGGACGTGCTGGATCAAGAGGAGGCAGCAGCAGGGCAGCAGCATAGGCAGGCTGAGGGAGGGCAGCAGCGGGGTGTGGGGCCAGCGCCTCCTGAGTAGGGTAGGGGAACAGCTGTTGGTGGCCGCGTATGTCTGGTGTGCAGGTGGCGTGTATGGCGGTTGCGGCGGTGTTGCGAGCGGCATAAGGTTAACCTATATCCTCATTGGCTAGGCTCTTCTTCGTTTCCGTCAGCTTCTTACTATGATCTGAACCAAAGGAGTACCTTGCATCTGTTCGTCTACTTGTACACCTTGTTCCAGCTTTCCTGCCTCACTGGCAGGTAACTGTACTTGTCACCTCATACTGCTGTGTATGTGTGAACGGCGACGCAAAGAACCCAAACACCTGGAGAATTTCTGTCCGAGACTATTTGTATAGGTAGTGTTTGCACAGGGCGGTGCCTCGCTCCATCACAAGTTACAAGGACTTGCTTTTCAAGTGTAGCATTAAGCGCTGGTTGATAGCACACTGTGATTGCCTCACAGAAAATGTAGGGAAGTATACTTGACCCAAGACGAAATACGCGTGTCAAACTGCTGTAAATGGTCAAACCCAAGGTTTGCTGAGCAACTCTATAGTGGCCCACCATGGCCTCGCACGGCTGCAAACTGAGTAAAACCACCCTGCTGCCTAAACCTGCCAAGAACAACATGCACCTGTAGGTCACTAGCACCAACTAGCACATCTATATTTACATCAGTTGTCGCCCAAGGGCCTTTCAAAACACACCAACCAGTTCAAAGATTTTAGGCCAGGTTGATGCCTGCCCCCACACCACACCAACAGTCGGATCACGCCAGCGGCAGCAACGTGTCCCACGCCGGCCGCTGACTGGATCCTGACTCCAGCTAGTTATGAACCGCATCATGTGTGTGCCACCGGGCTGGCATGCCCCACCCCCGTCAAGGACAAACCGCGATGATGCGCTGCTCAAAGGCGCCCCCAACTGCCCTGCAACTAGTATCTGCGGTTTGCCTTGGGCGGCGGTGCGCTGCCCACCGCCTTGGGGTTGAAGGCGCCCTTGCCGCGGCCCCCAAAGGCGGCTGTCTCCTGCGCCTGCACCTCCCGCTCCTGCTGCAGCTCCTGAGTCTGCACCAGACAGACCAGCAGCTATCTCACGGCAGCAACTGCAGCGCCCAGCCATATCCAGGTATTCTGTGCCAGGCTCGTCCACTGTGCCCAACACATCCATACAAGGTCACGAACATGGGCACGCCCACTTGCTGGCTAGTTTGCGCGAAAACAAGTCCGTTGATATGCCACCCATGTGCGAAAACAAGTCCGTTGATATGCCACCCAAGTGCAAAGTGGCGTCCCCTCAACAATCGTACAGGGAAGGTTAGGCCTGGCTTGTGCCTATAACTCACAGCGGGAGATGTCACTGATGACAGGCTAAAAGCCCGGTCTTCAAGCTTGAACACCTTGTTTTTGTTCTTCGCCATCGCATTCTTTGACGTGAGGAACCCCTCGAAGCCCTGCGGGCGGTGCGAGCAGGTGGGTGGTGACAGAGCTACTAAGGGAGCACAGGGGCGGTAGCAAAGTTTGAAGGCGAGACGCAGTGGCCACAGGTGCAGGCTTACCTTCAGTACTGTGCCAAAGTTGGTGTACTCAGAGGTGAAGTAGGTTGTCTCGGTATCATATATCTGCAACTCACAAGTGTACACATAGCCAGTGACGAGGACGCCTACCAAGGCCCCACGAAGCCCCGGCAAGGCGCCGCACTGGCCAAGCTTGCTGCAAAGAAGTGTGGTACGTGAGCGTGCTCACCTGTTTTTCAAGCTTGTTCAGCTCTATAGCGATCGCCTCCCTGCGTGCTGCAAGGGCCTCAAACGCCATGGTGCGCTTGTGACATAGAGTTTAAGTTGGGCCTGATCTTGAGTACCTCTTCACCAAGGGCCAATACTGCTACTCTTAAGTAGCATGTCAACTAGCAGGCGGGAGCGCCAGGAGCGACCTTGAGCTCTCGCGAGTTTGATGTGCAGCGTCAGATGCTAAGGCTTCAAATAAGCAATGGTGTTTCTTTAAACACCGGGCCTCGAAGGCAGGTGGATCACACCATGACTCCTTGACAAACGTTGGCAACACAAAAGTCTCGGACATGCGCACCAGCGCACTCTGTAGCCTGATCCCCTGCGTCGTCACTTGGTTATGGACGGCCGGCCACCTAGGTATGGGAAAAGCCCTATCTAGCCTACCTGAAGCCCCTCCTTGCCTGCAGGCAACCTGGTCTGTGCTGCCTGCAGTGCCTGGAGCGCAGGGCCAGTACTTGTCAGGCATAGCTAACAGCAAGCACCTGAAGAAGGCCATCTACACGGAGCTCAGGCACGGCGATGCCTGCGTGCGGCTGCTGCATGCCAGCGGCAGCATTGGTTGTGCGGCACCCAGTAGAGACAGTGTGGAGGGGGTGCTGGTGAGGGTGTCGGAGCTACAGTCGCCTGACGCTTACCCTGGTGGGTCTTCCCTTCTATTACTTGGGACGCTACCGTTTCTGCCCAC
The DNA here is from genome assembly GCA_001598975.1 of Parachlorella kessleri. NCBI lineage: Eukaryota > Viridiplantae > Chlorophyta > Trebouxiophyceae > Chlorellales > Chlorellaceae > Parachlorella > Parachlorella kessleri. Next base: position 159,780 of record BBXU01001992.1, read on the forward strand.
ACGCTTTGTCCCGCTGTGCCCGGTCCTGCTTGCTTCTTGGATGACAACACACACCAGCTGCAATAAGCTGGTGCCCTTCCTACTTTGCGGCTACTTCTTGTTGGGTCAGCCAACTCCCCAGGACTGTCCTGTTACGCCCAAATGTCACGCATGAGAATTGCGAAGTCAACAATTCTCCAAGGTAGTTGCCTGGGTCATGCTCGCTGCACGCCTATATATGTCACCTATGAAGCAGTCGCCTACCTGACACTCGTGCGGTGTTATGGCTTGCTACTCGCTGCAGATGCAGCAGTTTTTGTGGTCCAGCCGGACTTCCTTGATGACTTCCTGCTGTCAGCGGCAGCTGACCCCACGCTGCAGCGCAAGGTGCAGGCTGTGCTGGTGGAGGCAGGTGGGTGGGTGGGTGGATGGAAGGGGCGATCAATCAATGGATCATCACTCTTTATGTTTCCCACAGCAGCAGCATGAGCAAGTGCCATAGGTGCGGCCCACCTGATGAGGAGAAAGGGCCCATCCGCAGCGCCAATGCTGCATGTGTGGGCAGGGTCAGGCGCCGTGGGTGGATTAGTGGTGCAGCCTGTAAGCAGCCCCGATTTGCCAGCGTCGTGCATGTGTACTTTACGGTTTCATTCTTTTGCTGTGAAGACTGCACATCAAGGACCAGGAAGCGTAGGAGAGCATGGGTGCCTCCTCCCCCACACATACCCACACCACCACAACCACCAGGTGTCCTTTGCTGTGGCTGTCAGGCACCCCTGCCAACTTCAGCCCTGCCCCCATCAGCCCGCTGGCAGAGTACGCCCTGTACCCAGAGCGCGGCTACCAGTGGAACCCCCAGGGCACCGGGCTCAGCAGCATGGCCTTCCCCTTCCCCGTCTTTCTGCTGGACAACGACACCACCGCCTCGGCACAGCTGCGGGCGCAGTACAACGCGGATCGGGTGGGGCCCTGGGGAGGGAGGGAGCGGTGCAACACATTGCAGGCAGTTGGAGGGTGGGAGGTGGCATGCACGTCAGGAGATCGCTGTTACTCCCAGGAGGGGAGATTACCGTCATGGCCATGCAACGCCTTTATGCCAACCTGGCAAACGTTTTCCCCGAAGGCTGCCTTTTTAGGGGACCTGAACCCAAGGGTTTCAAAAGCTCCTGGTATGTTCAAACTTACCGCGCCACCCTGCTCAGTTTCCCAACTGGGCGCCCTGCTGGCGCCATGACGCAGGGGATGAGCGGGGCTGTGAATGTGGCCCGCATGGAGCTGGCCATGGACGCGGGCGGCAACTCCAGCGCCTGCCTGGCAGCCAGGACCTGCCTACCGCTGGGCGGGCACAGCGTGCTCGCCGCGCTGCCCCCGCTGCCCGCGCAACCAGTGGAGCCGCAGGCAGGTGTACCTGGGGTTGCGTTAAGTGCGGCACAGGTGGTAGTGGTGGTGGTGGCGTGGTAGTGCGTACATGTTGAGCAAGGGGGCGAAGGCGAGAATGCGGCATACCTGGCTCTACTTTTGTGGGTTTGGCACATGTGTGTGGGTGGGTGGGGATTATATCGTGCTGTGCCCTTGTGTGTATGTGAGTGGGGCAGGGGCGGTGGGAAGCGAGAGGTATGTGGTGGGAGGGGGGGGGGGGGTGACCTGCTGCTGACTGAAGGAAGTCTCGAAGTTCAGGCTTACGTCTGACTGCAGGAGGTTGTTGCAGGTTGTGAATAGAATTGAACATAGTCCCTTGGATCTCGGCAGTGCTTTGGTAAGGTTGTGGGGCTGATGCACTGCTGATTGGAGGCTTACCAAAGGTGGGCCTGCAATGCAGGATGGCAAGCCGCTCATACTGTTGCTGGCCAGCACAGACACCACCGCCTTCTTCCACGAGAAAGCACAGGCACGCTTGAGAGCCATGTCTCACACTGCTGGTGGATGGTTGTGTCTTGGCAAGTTGGTCTGCTCAAAAGATCGCTTGCCTGTGACCGGCTAGCAGACGGTGGGAGGTGGGCGCTGTCCGGACATGGTCACGCAAGGTAGCCAGCCAGTATGTTGGTCCGTGTTGTTCCAGCCAATGAGTTTTCTGCTGGCCGGGTGACACAAAAAGGGCACACCTGACAACTATTCAGTCATAAAGTGTACATGCCTGGCAGCCGCACTGGGTGAACCCCCTGCCTGCTCGCTCCATTGCAGGGTGCCAACGCCCCCGTGTCGGGGCTCATAGCAGTTCTCGCGGCTGCCCAGATACTAGGCATGGGGGGCGGCGCCGGCGACTTCACCCGCCGCGTGTTGTTCGGCGCCTTGGCGGGAGAGACATGGGGTGGGTGAGGCGCTGCCTTGCAGAGCGAACCTGGGGTTGGGTAACGAAACTGTGGGTGTTGGGGTTTTGCTGGGAGGTTGCGCTGACGGTCCCTGGGCGTGGTCAAGGGACAGCTATCAGCTAGACCATGTGCATTGGTGGCAGCGCGCTGGCCAGCCTGCTGTCAGACTGGCGACGCGGTGGGTGACTTGGAGCGCCTGGCAAGCTGCTCCTTAGGCTGAGGTTTCACCAAGGATGGCTGGTCGGTGGACAGGAGAGCCGGCAAGCTGTGCAGAGAGGAGCTGCTGCTCAGGGACCAGCTCTGGGTGGCAACGCTTCTTTTCTGCTGCAGGCTACATGGGCTCCAAGCGGATGCTGTGGGAGATGGCGTCCGGCAATGCCAGCATGGCGGGGATAGACCTGGCCAGCGTGGAGACAGTAAGCGTCCCTCTGGAGGGCATCACACAAAGCGCGGCTGGGTTGCTTTGCTGGCTGGCAGGCGCAGTGTGGTCTGCGTGTGGGTTTGTGACAATAGGCGCCTGGTCAGGTAGCCCGCCACCCAATCTTGATATCCCCCTTGAAAGGCTCTCTGCACTGTCCTCCCCCTGGGAGCAGGTGCTGGAGGTGCGCCAGGTGGGGCGCGCCATGGGCCCTGACGGTGTGGCCTCCTTCTTTATGCATCACCGCAAGGGCCACAACAACACCCTCCCGCTGTGGCGAACCGTCCAGGCAGCGGCAGCCAACACCACCGAAGTGCCGGTGAGTGGGCCGGCGGCTGACCATGCCCTGCTGGCGCTGCCATGGCAGCCTGCCTAGCACGCTGAACTACTCGCCCCGCTGTCGCACGAATTCAGGTGACCTTCCCGCCTTCTGCCGGATGTGTGTGCCCTGCCTAGTAGTCATGGGTTACTGCCGCCTGCTGGTGGCGCAGGTGAGCATCGAGCGTGCCAGCGACAGCACCCCGGGCCTGCCCCCCTCCAGCGTCAACTCCTTCCTCCGGGTGGGATCAGACTCCATCCGAGGAGGTGGGTGGGCGGGTCGGTCGGTTGGTTAGAGGGAGGGATGAGGTTGTGTGGCATGCATTCCTCGCGGGGTGGCAGGAAAGGGGACAGGAAAGATAGGATGCTCACTTATCCTGTGCTCGCTGGGAGCGAGGTTTGCTTGGGAGTAAAAATGTAGGTCCTCTGGTGCCTTGGCTGGCGCCCACGCCTATCTCCAAAACCTTTGGGCCGGTCTGGGAGGGGGCCAGGCGTATTCATGCCGTGATGCTGGGGGACCCTTAATGTGTCTTAAGGGCACAGACAGTGGCAGCAGCAGCCAAAGCAGCCCTCGGAATGATTCTAGACACCTTCCACACAAGCCTTCACGTAAGCAGGATTGGCATCACCCTCTGAGCTCCCCCTTCTTCCTTGCAGCTGTCATTGAGGACTTTGACACCGAGTTCAAGAGCGCCACGTTTGAGAGCAACTATGATACAGGTAGGCGAACCTGCCATGCCTGGCACACTACTCCTCTAGTGCCCGTCTGCTATCCCAGCTAACGCATCCCTTGCACTTCTTTGTGCCCTCTACCAGAGTTGCAGGCCAAGCTACCAAAGAATAGTCCCCCCTCTCCCTCACTTTTCTTGCCCCCCTGTGGATGCCACATCACTCGCGCTTCAGCCCTGCACCCAACCCTTACGACACAGGGCAGCCTTATGCTTCCCTGCAGTGGACACCATCAATGCCAGCAGCATCGAGGCGGCAGCGCTCCTCGTGGCCCGTGCGGTGCATGTGTTAGCCCTGGGAGACACCCCGCCCTTCCCGCCGCTGCCGGTCAATTACACACGGGTGCAGCAAACGGTAAGGCGGCGCCACCTTCATGGGGTTGGCTGCAGGCTCTGATCCATTGCGTAAGGCTCGCTGCTTCATAGTCCCTTTGTCTGGTCGTACATCGATTGTTAATGGCTGCAATATGCCCTGGCGGAGGGATTCTCACCCACACTTGGCCTGAATTCTGCTTCTGGTAATAGGGGCAGCATGGATTGGTGTGTTGTCATTGTGACAGGCCGGTCTGGCTGGCTTTCTGGCTCCTTGCCCCAGCGGGGGTGGTTGTGGATCGCAGGTGGCTGCATTGATAGCATGTCTGCTGGGCGACTTGGGGCTGAGGTGCCCCCTAGCGGCGGCCCTGATGAGCCCTGTGTCGGGCGGCACTGTGCAGCATTACATTAGCATCCTGCGGACAATCACTGAAGGTATCGCCTGGGTGGAACATGGGATATGTGATCGGCGCCCTGTCCGAGAAAGTGGAGGCACAGGGCTGCTGCAGTGACCGGTGGGGGTCTCGGTTTGACTTTGGCAGCTGTTTGGGAATCTGACCCAGGCTGCGTAATGGCATCACAGAGAGGCAGCAGCGCGTTTTACAATGGGCCATAAGATGGCAGGATACACACCCCTCATTGCACTGCACACAGCATGAGTTGCCTCTTTCACTCAACGATTCCTGGCGTGCCTGCGCTGCTGCAGACCCCCAGACTGCTGACACCGCCAGCAAGAAGGATGTGGAGCGCTTTGTGTGGAACTTCCTGGCCTTTGCCACGGCGGGGATAGATCCACTGGATGGCATACCACCATCTGCCTCTCGCTGCCAACCATACGATGCCAGCGCCTGCCCCCGGGGGGCAGTCTGTGCTGGGTATCGCAGCATGGCGGGGTGAGCGAGAGGCAAACACCTCAAGGGGAAGGGGTGCTGTCAAGGCAAGGGGTTAGTGGTGGGGCAGCTGCTGATTTGTGGCGCAGGCAGCCGCAAGCAGTACCAGAGTGACCTGCTGGCCCATGACAGAGGGGAGAGGCCGGGGGTGGGGTGGGTTGGGTTGGGCTGGGGTGGGAGGGACCGGTGGACCCTGCTTGGGAGCAGCAGGCACCTGGCTGACTGAGGCGCGCACAATGAACTGGCCGCCGTGCAAGCACAGCAGTGTAGCCCGCGGCTGTGGGAAGCTTCCTGCCGTGGCGGCAAGCACAGCCCGAGACCGGACATTGACCAGACAGCCAGCCAGTCTGCTACCTGCCCCGACTGTATGACCAGGACAAGCCATATGCATGACCGGCCTGATGCTTGCTAGTGAGTGCAGGGACGCAGGCAAGGGTGTGTGCCTGAACACCACGGTGCGCTATGTGCCCTCCTACTCGACCTCACTCGAGTGCCAGGGCTGCAACGGCAGCGCCACCCTGGGGAACTTCGGGTGGCAGGTCACGACCGCGGCGCAGCAGTGGTGAGTTGGGTGGGCGGACAGTGGATGGACGCTGGATAGAAGCTAGTTATTACACTGTGGGGGGCGGGGGGGACCCATGTCGGAATGTTTGCGGCCCTTAATTTTTGTTGTTGTGTGTGGCCGTGGCTACATGACTCTGCAACGCTTGTGCCGTGCCTTGGCTGACCCGTGTTGTAAGGCTTGCTGTTAAAGGTCTCGTGCCAGGACAACCTGGGTTGTTCCTTGGTTTGGTGCGCTCATGATGACTGCTAGGCTTACAGGCCACCACCCGGCCATTACACAGTAGGCCTGGCAGTTTGGCATGGGGTGACACGCCCCACCATGTGCCCCACCTAAACCTCCTATCCCTTCCCCATGCGCATCTGTTTGGTGCGCGTTCATGGTGCATAAGCGGGCAAGTGCCACCGGGTTTGGGGGTGGCATGTGGCAATGCTCTGTGGGAGCAGGGAAATCTTGCTTTCATGTCAACACCTGCTGTCATTAAAGTGATGCTGGCCTCTGCAGGGAGCAGCAGTACGGCTGGCCGCCCGACCCCCTCTATACCGAGAGCAACTGGCCGTACGGCACACCTCACTTGGAGCTGTTCCTGAAGGACACGGCCCGCACAGACTGGGCTGTGATGGTCGCCGGGCTGTGCGTCTCGGCGGTGGCGGGCCTGGCTGCCCTGGCCACACATGCAGCGTATGAGAAGCGGCTAAAGCAGTCCTGACACGTTAAAGTCTGGGCTCCTGGCTGCTAGCCGGGGTTAGGTGGGTGGTAGTGAGAGAGCTTGCATAGTTACAGCCACCTTGTGTCATCTGGGTGGTCGCAAATGCGCTTGCAATGCAAATGTGCTAGCTATATGAAGGTCAGCACCAAGAGACATGCATAGTCTGACTTACCGTGAGCTAATTCACGCTACTCTGGCTGCATTTGCCCAGTGCTCTTGCACAGGACGAAAGCGCATGTTTGGCAGCAACATGGCAGTAAATGCTTCGCATTGTAAGGTTGCGGTGCACTCCTGTTGGTTTTTGGGGCATCGCTGCAGCACAACGTTCACCATCCACCACACGGCACTGGCGTGTACACCGCAGCCAGCGCCAAGGCAAGCACTCGCAATTTTAAGCGGGACATCCACAAGGCCTCTGAAAGCGCACTGACTGTTCATACCTCCTCTTACTGTCACACGAAGTGCCTGTGGAATAAAATCACTGCTAGCAGGTTACAATGTGCAATGTGAGAGGGGGTGGGGTCAACACCTGCTTGGGCCTTGACGTGGGGAATCCACAAGCACCAGCTAGCCGCAAGCTTGGCTGACCCCAGAGGGGCCCCGAGGCATGGCTTGCCTAGCGGCCGCCCTGAGGGTTGGAGTACATGGGGTTGGCGGATGAGGCGGCCTGGCGGCTGCCTGTGGCGCTGCGGGAGCAGACCTTAGCGGAGGGGTCGCAATACAGGTTGGCCGGCCCTGCAACAGCGAGCAGTCGAGAGATGCTTGCGAGGCGGCTTGCAATAGCCACGCGTATGGTGGCAATGAGGCAGGGCGAACCCGCACTGGCAACAGAAGCATGGAGAGAGCAGTCTGGTCCATGGCTGGGCCCCACGACACAACAGTCCAAGGCAGCCCCCGCAACCTCTCACCACGTTTTGAAACCCATTCAGGCACACGAGGACAAGGGCACACTTAGAGCAGTTCTCGCATGCCGGAGAGCTGCCCCCATGGCATGGCAGGTCTCCAACAAGGGTCCTCCTCAGGCACACACCGGAGCAGCAGTCGGTGTTCTTGTTGCAGGGCTCGTTCTCGTTGTGGCAGCCGCCCGCGCCAACATTATCCGACGGCTTTGGGCTGTATTGCTGCGGAGAGGACGCTGGCTGGGGTGACTGAGCAGAGGAGGGCGGCTGAGAGTAGGATGGAGAGGGGGACGGTGATGGTGAGGGGCTGGGGCTATAGCTGGGGCTGTACTGCTGGGGAGAGGGAGAGGGAGAAGATGGCGAGGGGGAGGGGGAGCTGCTTGGAGAGGATGAGGCCGCACAACTGCCCTTGTTCAGTGTGTCCTGCGCCATGGGCGGGCATCCGCATGGACTGTGACTGCGAGTATGTTGAGTGGGAAATATTGTGTACCGGATGCAGCGCGGAGGCTCGTAAGATCCCAACAACGAGTCTGTGGCAGAAGCATGCTCCCAACATTGTCTGCGCCAGGGCAGCATGACCTGCTGTCCCGACTCACCTGGTTGATGTATCCCTGCTTGCCAGCTGAAGGCCCATTGACCACCTGCAGCCCATCATGGCAGCTTGGGAGGTTCTACTTGTACTCTTGACGCGGGGAGTGAGATGTGACCCGGCAGAAGTAGTGTGGCTGGCACCTCTGTAGTGCAACGCGTTTGGAGCTGCAGCGATGGCCTGCACCGGCTGCTGACACCTTGCTGCAGACCTAACCAATGCAGGCATCATGCAGGCAAACAACCAACGGCATGCGCATGCATGAAGTCCTGCTCACCGTTGCTTTGACAAAGTGGAAGCACTCTGTCGTGACGCTGGGGTCGCTGACCCGGATCTGTACAATACATGCGCATGCAAAGATCAAGCAGGTGGTTGCTTACCACCAGTGTCACGCCTATGCCGGCTGTTCACTGCCCCTGCAGCTTTGCTGGCTGCTTACACTAACACTGACAGTGAATCTGGAGGAGCAACCTACTACACCTGTGTGCCCCCTGGTACGGTGGCCAGCGCTCTGTTCGTAATGGAAGGACCTTCTCGAACTGCAGCCACGAGCAGGCTTGTTGCCTTGGACCGTGTACCGCAGCTATGTTGAAAGCGTCACCTGTCGTACCCACCGTTTACGTCAAAATTTGTGCTGTAGCAGTCGTCAGCAGCCGCAAGCTGGGTAAGAACCAGGGTGCAAATGAGCAGCAGCACTGGTAAACCGTGCATGGCCTTCATTGTAAGCAAACTTAGAAGGAGTAAATGGGTAGCGTTGGTAGCATGCGTGTGGGAGGAAGTGGATATCAGAACAGAGGCTGTGCCGCATGGGCTCTTCCACACGTTTCACGAGGCCCTTTAGTCAATGTTACGTTGTGACACGCCAGCACAAACTCTGTAAGATTTTGACGAGCATGTTCCTTAGCTTGACATGCTTGGGCCAAGCACTATACACTCAACAGACAAGCTAGCCTCACGCAGGTTTACTTGACACCCTTTCTGAGACGTCAAATGTTTACAGGGATAGGAGATCTAATTCATAGTAAAAGAGCCTGCAGTCTTGAGCTAAGTGCGATTCTGTAGCAAGCCCGCGATTGAGCCAAGGATTCATGGCATGCTTCCCGCCGTCCCTGCGCCTTTGACAAATCCGTAAGGATCGGCCCACCTGCGACTCTTCCACCTGCGATCGAATGTCCGTTGATTGTCTAGCAATTCACCAATCGTACACTATAGAACTTTGCCTTAACGTTGGACATGACGGGTCTATGCCAGGGCCTGCAGCTTGGCCAGTCCAGGCTTGAAACGCCTCAGCGCAGATGGCAGTTACACTCGACGAAGCGTTGTAACCTCTTCCACTCAGCAGTTGCAGTCGAGCTCAAAACTCTGCCAAGGGCTGGACGGTGCACGCCCGTGCCCAGCCCCTCAGCAAGCTTGCAGGTGCGCAGGGTTGCCTGGGGCCTTTCCCTTCTTTGAACATCTCCACCAAATTATTATAAACCGCTCAGAGTGATGAAGCCTAAGGTCAGAACCGACTACGCCCTGAATTGCCGATCCTGCATTTAACCAAAACACCCACTTGCAGGCCGCCCCTGCCGCCGCCCCAGCAGCCACTGCAGCCCCAGCCCTCCCCCAGCCCCTGCGGGATGCCACAGCGGTGCTTACCTCCGCCTCCGGCTCGCAAGTGTACGTCCTGGGGGTCTCCCACGTGTCCAAGGTGTCCTGCCGGCAGGTCGAGGAACTCATCCAGCTAGTGAGGCCGGACATTGTTCTGGTGGAGCTCTGTAAAGAACGGGTGCCGCTGCTGGTTAACCCAGATGACCCACCCCCCGGCCTCTGGTACAGCAGCAGGCTGACTGTGTCTGGGCTGCCAGCGGGGCCGGGGTGGCCCAGCTCGGCGCAGCTGGTGGCCGCGGCGGGGCTCAAGTGCTCCGGTGGCATGCCAGTGACTGCCTCGGAGATTGAGGACGACTGTGTGACGCTGCTCTCCACGGGTGCGGAGAGGTTGACGCCTTGGGGTGGGCTGGGCTGCTACTGCTAGGTGTATGTGCGGAGAGGGGCTGCAGTGATAATGGATGGCTCACAGCCAACCGCATGTACGCAGATGCGCAACTGTCGTAGTAGTGCGGTGGCTTGACCCTTGCCTGGTCTTATCTCGCTCTTGCCCCTCCTTTCTCTTCCTCGCAGGCCTTTTTGCTGCTGTTATGCCAGCAGTCAAACCCCCCGGCCCCAATGCCGCCCCTGCCTTCCTGCTCAAGGGCACCAACCTGCAAACAGTAGCTCCTGCTGGGGAGATCGAATTCTTGGTGAAGGAGAGGATGCTGCCCAAGCTGACTAGCTTAGAAACCAGCCTCGACGCGGGCGCCAAGGAGGCCTCTGCAGGTGGTAGCTTACCTGCTCCCCCTGTACTTGCCGTGCTCCCAGGCCGCATGCTGCCGCAGGCATCAGTGTAGCAGGTGTCATCATCGAAAAAGCACACCTGGGATTGAGGACTGCGACTCAGGAGGCAAAATGCGGGCGTACGAACTGACGATATGTGCTGCTTGCAGACGGTATCGAGCGGGTAATGGCGGCAGCGCTGCAGGCGGCGGTAGAGGGTGCATCAGCCGTGAGCTGCTACCTGCAAGCCAGGGAGGGCCTGCTGGGACTGTACCCGGCAGACGTGAGGGAGTCACTAGAGGTCGTTTTTGAGGGGGCCGAGTCTGGGAGTGCCCGGGCAGTGGTGTGCCACGTCACCCCAGGTGCGTAGTCCAGTTGGGAATGCTAGCTGGTCATTGGCCGGCAAGACGGTTGGGGTTGGGTAAGTGTGCTACCGGCCTTGTAAGGCTGCATAGAGCTGGCGAATACCTGACAAGGCTCGAGCAGCGAGGCAGGAGATCTGCGAGCTGCCTCATCCTAGTGTCAAGGCGGGTTCAAGCACCCACTCTCCTTTCTCTCCTGCGCCCAACCTTTGCAGGCCAGCGCCCAAGCGTAGCTGGGCTGGAGGGTACTGCGGTGGGCGGCAAGGGGTGGGGTATCCAGGCCTTCCAGCGGCGCGCCCCCAAGCACAGCGGTGCCGGGCTGCGCCTCGGGGCTTCCCAGCAACTTGACGCAGCTGCACTGGAAGCGGCCTTGCCCACCAGCGACGGCACGAGAGACAGCCGAAATGCTGGTACAGCAGCTGAGCCGGCAACGCGCTGGCGGCCTTGGTCTGACGCAGAGCGGCGGCAAGGAGACGCAGCAGTGCCTGTTGGCTCCTCCAGCAGCAACGGCAGCAGCAACAGCAGCAGCAACCCGCTCAGCCAGTGGTTTGCCCGGTCCCTGAGCCAGGCGTATGCCGGCTACCAGGCCAAGGCGGGGAGGCAGGTGGGGGTGCCCCCCGGAGCCGCATGGCAGGCGGCGCTGCGGGCGGCTGCGGCAAACGGCGCGCAGCAGGTGTGGGTGTGTAGGGTGTGTGTGTGTGTGTGGTGGGGGT
>BBXU01001994.1:0-22900 GCA_001598975.1 Parachlorella kessleri
GTAGGCCGGCTCGACTTACTGCACGCATACGCTTATGCCTCTCCCCCACCAATGGCTCTCAGGTCATACCACTTGTAGTGTCAGCTGGGATCTTGAACTTGCTGCATGCCCCCCGCTGCCTAGATCTGGCCACAAGGTACTGCATGGACGCCGGAGGGTCCATGCATGTCACAGCACGCCCCTTTGTCTCTAAGGATCCCAGCTTACGTCCGCAGGGGACAACCTGAGTGTTGACAATGTTCTCAACCTGTGCGCCGCCCTCTTCATGTGTACAATCCCCGCTGGCTTTGGTGCGGTGGCATACACGCCCGCGCTTGTGCTGGAGCGGCCACTCTTTGTCAGGTCAGCAGCAGAGAGGAGCTCCCCGCCAGCATGTGTACCTCATGTTCTTTTGAAAATTGTGCCTTCACACTGGCATTTCGGCTTGCTTCCCCTGCCACCGATCTCCAACACCCTGCAGGATGTGCACGCGATACGCTTGCACAAGCTCCTGCCTGCGCTTTCAGCTGTGTTGCAGCTCCTCTCGGCGCTTTCACGTGTGTGGTTTCATACGCGGCTGTGTTACCACTGCACGTGTGCCTGTGCCTAATCACTGCCTGCCGATGTGGTCGGAACCCTTCAGCAGTACGGCATCCGGTGATTATTGAGATGCATGGGTTCTGCGCATGGAGCCTACCAGGCCAGCTTGCTTGGCAGCCTGGCTGCTGCAGGGAGCGCAACGATGGCCTCTACCGGGTGGTGACCTACTTGTGCGCCAAGATGCTGGAGGAGCTGGGGCTGGCACTGCTCATCTCACTCGTCTTCTGTAAGTTGCTGGCCGGCCATGGCGCTGCTTGACAAGCCCTCACCTCAGTTACCTTTGCCTGCGGCTTCCATCACTGAGCATGACGCACGCTTGTCTCCGCGCACCTTGAATGCCGTGCATGATGGAGCGCGCCAGCGGCGGGCACAGCGACAGTGCCCAGGCGCTCCTCGACTGCTGTGCTTGGGTGCATGCGCGCCTGGTGCAGCCAACATTGTGTGGTGGGCCCTGGCCCTGGAGGGCAGCTACCTGCTTTTCTGGCTGGACTACCTCTGCGCTTTGGCGATAGGCATCGGTGAGCGGTTGTAAAAGTAGTTGTGAAGGTAGTTGTGGGGGACTTGTAGGTGTGGAGTTGTGACAATGCGCAAGGGTGGCGGCACGCTTTTGGTAGAGATAACAGTCAGGGTTCTGAAGTGGAGGGACGTCATTACTGGGAAGGACTGATCAAAGCTAGAGGCTTCGCAAGTGGATCGGCTGGTAATGCCTACCACACTGCAGTTGCTTGGGCAAGGACGCGCCTGGAGCGTGCATGCAGTTGCTGGTAGTAGTTTTGAGGCTTCCCAGCAGCACGGCTTGTATCACTACCGAGGGGGAGACTCCTTGCCTCTTTGCGACGCAGTGCTGGCGTATTTCATTGCTGCCCTATCTCCAAACATGGTCACGGCAGCTGCGGCCCTGCCAGCGGTGAGCCTTACTGCAATCGCATTGTGAGCGCTGCTCACTGGATGAGTGCTGGGAGGTGCCTGTGCTCGCAAGCGCCAGCGCTGCTGCTGCTGCTTCTCCTTGCCGCTGCGCCTGGGCTCTCATGTGGGGATCAGGTGTATGTCCACAAAAGGGAAACTGCACCTGCTGTGCCCTTTCTACCTACCCGCTTGCTGTGTGGTTGCGCTGCCAGCTGTCGGCCCTCACTGACTGCCTTCCCCTGTTTCTCTTGCTTGCAGTACATGACAGCCAACCTATTCTTCACAGGTCTGCTGCTGCGCTGGGACGACATACCCAAGTATTGGCGATGGCTGGCTTACATCAACTTCATGCGGTACAGCTGGGGGGCCCTGATGCTCAACCAGTTTGGGGGCGACCGAGATGTGCAGGTGAGCACACTTCCCAGGCAGCCAGCTGGAGGCTTTAGGTTGTCGTTGTGCACATGCAGCCTCTCAAGGAAGCGTGCCTTTTCTTGCATGCATGTCGCCCCTCAAGCTCCTGCAAAAGTGTATGCATCTCTCCCTAAGAAATGATGTCAGTGTGGACACTCGTAGTGGCTGTCGATTGGGCTGCCCTGCACCCGTGCAGTTGCTTGGGGGAGACACCGTGCTGCAATACTACAGTCTGTCTGGTGCGGACAAGTGGGTATGGCTTGGGATAGAGTTCAGCTTTTTCCTTGTTTTCTTCTTCCTAGCCTTCGTGGCTTTGACTTTGGTGAGCCACGTGAAGCGCTGAGCGGAAAAGAGCGCCTGCCGCCCTGGCGGCTTTGTATGTCATATACCTGTCTCTAGGACAGCTGGCAGACTGTCGTTATTGACTACAATGTCCATTAATCCTTGCAACGCCATTTGCACCCCTCCTGCCATGCCTGAGGTGTTACAAAACAAAGGTGGAGGAAGACAACGATCGAGAGCAGGTTGCAGACTGGCACGGTGGCTTGAACTTGACCAGCTGTTGATACTATGACGAACACCCAATGTGTTGTTGGTGCGCTTGATATCTTCATGCCTACGGGGGTAGTGCATGCATCGCAACTGGCAGTGATAACTTGTTACAACACTGACACCCTTTCCAAAGTTTCGCCTTGTTGCCGCTCGGGGTAATTACGCTACCTGGCAAAGTTATACTGCCCAGACCAGTAAGGCCCATCAGTGCCCTATAAAGCAGCAAAGCTACAGCATCAAAGTGCATCCGCGTAGTAAGAGTTACGCTGTCATACAGCAAGGAAGAATAGACAAGGAGCCCTGGGAAGAACCTATAGACGAAGGGAGACATATCAATCTATTCGTACAGCTCTACTCTCACTCCCTGTTCGGACTACCTGCCACCCATGCTAATATCAGAACTCTGCATGGCCTGGCCAGCGCGGGAAGGGGATGACCTCCCTGATGTTGTCCACGCCTGTGCTGAAAAGGATGAGTCGCTCAAAGCCCAGCCCAAAGCCTGCAGCAGCAGCGGAGAAGAGATCCCCAAGGCGGCTTGTCCAAGGCAGCTGGACAGCCAGAAGCCCATGCGAGACACACTGTGATTGCACCTCAGTGACATGTGGGCCCCATCTGTGGACCGCATCAGCGGCATCAGCGCAGTTGTCAGGGTACACTAGGCAGAACCACAGTGCGTTGCCGCAAACCGGAAGCATCGGTCTAGCTACCAGCCAGCGCTGTGCAGAGTGCTCCTAACCCAGGCCGCTGTACTACTTGACCTCCTGTGTCCAATCCAGCGCACGGGCCTTCCTTGCTACAATTTATAGAGTCCGCCGTATAACGCAGCTACTGCCAACACATAACATACCCCTCACCTTCCACCCACCCCTCACCATGGCACTGGGTCCCCGACCATTGCAGGTCCAGACAGCCAAGCCGGTGCAAGGCATACTGCTGCAGACCCCAAACCTTACCCGCATGTGGCACCGTGCCGTAACGCCGCAGGTCTAGGTAGCCGCGATATGCCTCAAGGGGCATGCCACTCTCCTTCAGGCGAGTCTCCAGCACGTCCAGCCTGTCCTCGCGCTGGGAGCCGCCAATCAGCTCGCCAACCTGCACACAGCGGGATAACCCTTCGTCCGCGGCTCATATCTGTTCAGCCCCACTACCTGCCGCCACTGCCAAGCGCACTAGTGACCAAGTACCAAAGCGGGGGAGCAACTGCTGGCAGCGAGGCTATTGGACAAATGATTGATAAGTCGCAGCCTGGAATGGCCCAGTCGATGTCACCCGCCAACCTTGCCGCCATTGACAAAGGGTGGGGAAAGGGTGCAGTCCTGCCTGGCAGGACAGCCTTCCCACCTGCGAAGGTGTATCCAACAAAACACTGCCCCATGCTCCCTTCACCACCACCATGCACCAGCAACACAACATGGACATGCTACACTTCCAGACCCCCCCCCCCCCCATCACACCTTGGGCACCAGCACATCCATGGCCGCCACGGTCTTGCCGTCATCATTGAGGCGCATGTAGAATGCCTTGATCTCCTTGGGGTAGTTGTACACGATGATGGGCGCCTTGAACACCTCCTCAGTCAAGTACCGCTCGTGCTCGCTCTGCAGTACAAAGAAAGGGTTCACGAGAGATTATACCGGTCAAAGCATCACGTTGTTCACGACAACCATGCAGGAGACGATGGCAAGTCAAAGTACCCACTTCATGGGCTACTCATGCATACCTTTGACGTGCTTAGGGCTCCGTAGTGGAGGTTGCTTTTCTCAGGAGCAATGACATGTGTGGAAGTGCACAGGGGTGCTCAGCTGCACCACTAGAACAGCAGCACAATGGAGTCCTCATAACGTTCGCACCCACTCTCAAATGCCAGCTGCTTTTCAGTTTTCCCATGTTCCCTGCATGGCTTACCTGCAGGTCGATCCCCCACTCCACCTTGTAGTCAAACTTCTTCTTCTTGGAGCGCACCACCTCTTCCAGGATCTCAATGGCCTCGGTGTATGAGACCCGCTTGAATGGCGAGTTGGCCACCTGCACAGGTCAACCAGTGTGGGGCTTCAAGCTCCACAACTGCCCACCCAGCTTCAATGTGTCCTGGGAGCACAGCTTATTCTTTCGACATCTTTATGGATTGACAATGAACGCTGATCCTGCACAAGGCGACCGGCAACTTCCCAAATCCACGCCTCTGCAACTGCAATTTGTATCCCTGGTCTTACTGCTGTGCGCACCCTTCTGACATCAACCAAGGCTGTCACAAGCCCATGCCCCCCCCCCCCAGCACACCTGTTCTAGCCGAGCAATGGCGGTCTTGTCGATCATGTTGTTGATAAAGTCAAGGTCCGCCCTGCACACAGGCAGCGATGATATAAGCATAACCCCAAACTCGTCCATGGCAGGAACCAGGTCCGGCTATCAGCCTTGAGCACGCAGCACCTAAGGTGTAAGACCAGGACCATGCCTCCTGCACAAGCGGCCTCTGCCAACTTGGTTGTGAGGTAACAAAGACCCACCACCTAAACACCCAAGGAGCTAGCAGCCCACCTGCAGTTCTTCAGCAGGTAGTGGCAGCAGTACCGCACATAGTCCTCCGCGCACTGCATGTCGTCGGCCAGGTCGCAGAAGGCCATCTCCGGCTCGATCATCCAGAATTCGGCCAGATGGCGCGCGGTGTGGGAGTTCTCGGCCCGGAAGGTGGGGCCTGCTCAGGGGATGGGGACAGCGAGCAATCAATAAAATGAATGCTGGCGAGCCACAAGGCCACCTTCAGCCCCTGCAGCCAAAACTGAGCCAGCTGGCAAGCAGTGTGGGATTTGCCCCAACAAAGGGTGGGAGCCTGCATGAAGGGCGGTCAGCGAGGGGAAGATGCCTGGATGTAGGGACGGAGCCTCAGGGGCCAAAATGGGGTGGGGGGCCTGTGTGAAGAGTAAGTTAGCGCGGGGATGGTGTATGGCTGAATGGTTGAATGGGACACACAGCACATGCAGAAAGGTCTTGTGTATTGACATGTTTGTCTCATGCAAGGCTCACGCACTTTCCCTTCCAGCGGAGCACCATCCCCAACCAGGGTAGCCCGCCCAGGCCACTCAGCCAGTGCGATGATGCCATTACAGTTAAGAATATGGCTACCAGTAAACTCACCGAAGGTGTAGACGTTGGAGAGGGCACAGGCGTAGTACTCGCCGTTCAGCTGCCCCGACACTGTGAGGTAGGTGGGCAAGCCAAAGAAGTCCTCAGAGTAATCGATGCTGCCATCCTCCTTGCGTGGAAGGCCGCCCACATACCGCTGGCTGCAAGCACCAGAGTAAGACTGTCAGCAGCTAGGGTCTCAAGAATCGTCACATGATCAATGGGCCAGCTTCCCTGCACGGCAGGTCGCCCCTTGCCCCGCCGACTGCAGCGGACGGAGTAGTTCAGGCTAGTAAAAGTAGGCAGGGTTGTAACAGGAATCATCAAGGCAAACCTCCCAGCAGGGGCCCTTTTTGCTTCCGGCTTGCTAGCAGGCAAAGACAAAGCACACAGGGAAGGCAGGGGTTCACAGGGTAGTTATACTGTCGCCAAGCTGCATAGATGAGCAACCCCCGCCTGAGGGTTATGGCTGGTGAGACAACTAGGTAAACGCAGGAGCCTTGTTGACCACATGAATTCTCTTGAGGCTGCTCCCATTCCCATCCTATTTCCTCCCCGAGGCTTGACTACCCGAACCGCCACTGCCTCACCTCTCCTCTGCATCGGCTACTTGCTTTTTGAGCTTGAGCAGCTTCTCTACTTCCGCCTTGCTTGCCGCCTGCAGCTCCTTGTTGCCCTGCAGCAGCAGACGTTCAGCAAAATCTGGGCCAGGCACTCCAACACGGCGCAGCGGCAGTTCAGGGGAGAGTCCATCCAAGAGCCATTGGGGTGTTCCATGACCTCTGCGGGATACCCATGGGCTATAAAAGCTGCAACTCACAAGGCCAAAGCTTGCAATTAGACTTCCATATGACATCCATGTATTCTTGTCACTACGCTATAGAATATGGTTAGCCAACTGTACACCGCACCAATTGTCACCATCTTCCCACCCAACCGGCCCTGAGGCACCTTGTCTGCTGCTGCCGCTGCCTTGGCCTCCTTGACCGCGCCGCCCTGCTGCTCCACCTGCTGCCGCAGCTCCTGCAGCTGCTCAGCGCTCAGCCGCGGCAGCTTGCCCACCTCATCTACCTTGCCGAGCAGCGTTGTCACCTGCACCCAGCCATGGCGGGGTGCGTTTGGCAAATCTGGACTGTCTCAGCCAAACTTGCTCAGCTGCGTGGTCGCCTGCCCATAGCAGGGAGGGCCGGCTTATGTCACCTAATCTGGTAGGGACCCATATGAGTAGGCAGTCGTACCTACCAGGATTCAGTGGCAGACCATGAGATCATTAACCATAATGTGAGCCACGCTGCTATCGCTGGCCGCATCTGTCCCTCGCCGGACAGACAGGTACTTGCAAACAGAGGGTATGCTATCCTCTAGAATCCCATTGTAGGCTTGACAAGATACACTCGCACAGGGCCGCCCACTGGCTTCGCCAGCTCCAGCCCACCTGGAACATCTCTCCAGCGCCTTCACAGTCTGCTGCGGTGATAATAGGCGTGTGCACATACACAAAGTTGCGCTCCTGGAAGAAGCTGTGCGTGGCGTAAGCCAGCGCGTTCCGGATGCGGGCCACGGCACCAATGGTGTTGGTCCTGCAGTCAGGCATCGTCAAAAGTCAGGAGGCTTTGAAGCTTCAACAGGTCTCAGCTAACAGCCCATGGCGTGAGACCCTTTCTCCAGCTTTTATGGCTTGCTCAATGACCACACGTCTCCTGCCCACAGAAGCGCAGGCTTGCAGTCGCAACCGCAGCGCCCGACATCTCAGCTCCAAGCCCAGACACCCGGCTCCCCACCTGGGCCGCAAGTGCGCCTTCTCCCGCAAAAACTCAAACGACTGCTTCTTCTTGGCCAGCGGGTACTCGGCCGCGTCAGTCTTGCCCAGGTGCACGACCTTCGTGGCCTTGAGCTCCACTTTCTGCTTGGTGCCGGGCGGCGTCTCCTCCAACGTGCCCTCAATCAGCACAGAGGTGCTTGTTGGGCACAGCTCCTTGAGGCCCCCCACCTCCTCGGCAACTTCCTTGGTCACCATGACCTGGGTGTGCATGTGATAGCAGAACTACAGTCTTCGGATTGAGTCTGCAGGCGCGGGAGGAGGGCAAAGACCCGGCGAACAACGGCATGCGCACATGCATGGTAGCGGCGCCAACAATAGCATCGGCACAAACCAGCAACTGCAGGCTTCTGCAGTGACAGCCGTGGGGATCATTGAAAAAGCAAACACACAGCAGCACGGGTTGTAGCAAGCCACATCAAGCAGGCCAGAAATAGTCCTACGCTGGCAAGCCAGGCCGGCCCACTAGCCGAGTAGTATCAACAGTCTCCCAACAAGTCACCTGGGGCACCAGCTACAAAGAAACACTTAGCCCACAGAGCAACACTCCGCGACTTCCACCTTACCTGGATGCTAGCGAAACAGCTGCCATCATTGACCTCTAGGAAAGCGAAGGCACCGGCGCCAGCCTCGCGGCCAGTTTTCACCCAGCCACCTATGCGGATGGTCTTGCCAACCTGCAGAGGGCGTGTAGCTTATTCATTTCGCCCCAGAGCTGCTTGCTGATGTGGGTCCAGGTTGCAGGGTTTGGTTAGACGAACAGCACGAAAATGCGCAGTCTACAAAGCCCCGCCAGAGATCAACCAAACAGCGAGCTGGCACCTGCGAATTGAGTGGGGACTACACGACACCTTGCTACCTCTTGCATGTCCAGAAGTGGACACTCACACAAGAATACACGGGTGTAGATAAGGGAGAGCCAGGAAAGCCGAGCACACACTCCAAGCCGGCAGGTCCGTGAGCTTTCATGCGGTTGCCACAAAGCACCTGGGGTCGGTCGGATTATAGGACACCATACCTAGGTGCGGACCTGGGCGGCATCTTCAAACCCTGCCCAGGAAAGCCACCAACAAGAGATAGCACCTCCTAGACACAACCCATGGTAAACTGCCGCCCTCACCAGCGTGACGCCACCACCCTCAGACTCCAGGATAGTCCGGACCAGCGTCCTGCCATAGGACTTGGAGTATGGCGCCACCACCTCCAGCTCGGCCTCTTTCTGCTTCAGTGTCGCCTGCAGCAGCACTCTGCGCCACTATGGTCCACACACCTCTGCCTGGCCCCAGCACCACATGTAGCTGCATGCACCTGGCCACACACAGTGCAGGTAAAGCTTCCGCCAGTCATCCGCACCTGCAGCGACTCGAGCTGCTTCCTAAGTGATTCCACCTCCTCGGCGGTCACTGGGGATTGCCCGTTCTCAGCTGGCATCTTCTGCTCAGTCGTTGTGGCTGCTTGACTTGCAGCGACACTAAGTCCTCTGCGACGCGCCCCTGGGTAAGATTTACAGGGAGCCTGCACTGCTTTGGGAGTAAGTGAGGAAAAACGCGACAGAAGCGACGGCTGGCCAACCACCTGTGCAACTCTACGCAAGGCCAGCATACGCATATCCAGGCCCCAAAGATCTCCCCTAGAGGCAGAAGTTTATTTGATCGAGTGCCTCGGCTGGTTTTCAGCACCAGAGGCTGCAGTACAGGTACAGTCTTTGAATGCAGAGTTGGTCCTCTGATAGATCGCGGCTCGGACTCAATTCCATATGGTAGTTTCTTAGAGGTCGACACCATGACTTTGACAGCCTGACACTTTTCAGCATGCACGACATGTCGGTGCATCCTGACCTGCAGCGCCAGCTGCTTAGAGCACAGACAAGGGGTAGCAATGAGTCTCTGACGACAATACTTGCTTGGATGGAGCTGCGGTGCTCAGCCAGCAGAGATTTGGTACCTTTGATCAGACGAGCATCTTGCAGGTATTTGTCTGGAGGTGGCTGGACCTGCTATGGGAAACGCAGTAGCTCGAGCTGTCAGTAACCCAGCACTATGCACTGCTATGAGACACCTGGTGGCCATGTCAGGGGTCTGGTCTACCCGCTAGTGGGTGTGCAGGCTTCAACCAAGGCAGCTGGCATCAGAGCTGGTAGCGCTCAGTGGGCAGCAGCCGCTGCTGGGCCTGCTGCTGTGGCGAAGCCTGGTCCTAAACCTCGTCACAGCAGATGAGGTCCTCAGGCTAACCTCTTCGTCTCAACTTCTCACTGCAGCCCTACTGGACCTGCATGAAGGTGGGTGGCACTCCCTTTGCCGACCTATGCTGCGTCTTGACAGGAAGTACTCCCGCAACTCCTTATCCTTAAGGCTTTTTGTAGCTCTCAAGGTGGGGGTGTCACTCTCAACGTGGGGGTGTCACAGGCCAAATAATGAACGTCCTGTTTGGTTGCAGTCCTGCAGGAGGCTGGGCATGGGGCTGCGTGGGATTGTGCTGGCGCCAGTGAAGGCGCCACTTGTCCCACTCAGCTGGCCAGCCAGGCCTTCAGCGCCCTTGTGAAGCTCATTGTTACTGGCGGACAGGCGGAGTGTGCCAAGCACAGCGTGGCTAGTGTGATGGCTACCCTGAGAGCCACCTGGTGCGCATCAGCGGCAGCGGGAACAGCAGGCGCAGCGCCAGGCGGCAGCGAGGGCCTGGGATGTCGTGAGACCGCAGTTGGTCCTCCTACTGGCAGACAGGCAGGAGGCCCGCTACTGCTGGCTAGGCTGGCAAGAGCAGTGCACATGGACGTCTTCCCACGCCAGTTGGCTCGGAGGTGCGCGTGACGCTGGCACGGACATTATGTAGCCATAGGTACATGTAGGGCAGCACCAATGCAAGCTGCATCATCCTGGCCTTTAAGACGCTCGTCAATGTGCTGTGCTGCTGAAATGCATGCCTCCTTGAGCAAAAGGTCATTGACTCTGCTTCTCATGTGTCCTCCCCTACCCACTTCAGCACGTGGGCCACCCTTGCTCCATGTAGGTGGCTGGAGTTTGAGCTAGCTGCGGTGCTACAAGGGTCCTGTCAAGCATTGCCAGGCTGGCCGGAAGCCATGGCAGCTGTTGCCGCTGCCCTGCCACTGGAAGCTCTGCTGGTGCAAGTGCAGAGGGCAATGCTTGTGAGCCCCGACTCCTCTGGCACTAGTGATGCCGCTCAGGGGGGAGGGAAGCTGGGGCAGCAGCAGCTGCTGCTGCAGGTTGACATGGCAAGCCAGCTACTGTCAGCCGCCACTGTTGGCTCTCCACAGGCACGCGCTGCGGTTCAAAGCTGGCTTGCGGTACAAGCAGCTGCGGGGCTGCAGCGAAGAGAGGTGGCAGTATTACACCGCATCATACTGCTACAGCGGAGGCTATGTGGGGCAGATAACTGCCAATACAAAACCTGGTTGCAGAACCTGGTGTGCGGCGAGGAGCCCCGACAGCAGCCGGGCACAGCGCCCGGCACAAGAGGCGCAGCAGCAGCAGCAGGCAGCGAAGCAGCACAGCAGCAGCACCGGGAGTTGCCTTTCGTGGTTCAGGCAGTGCTGATGCCGATGCTGCCAGAGGAGGAGGATCTGGTAGCTTTGGAAGCTCAGGCAGCGGCCCTAGCAGGTGAGCAAGCCCTTGCGTACTAGCAAAGACTTGGGTTTGTATGGCCTGGCAGACCTCATTCGGGATCTGTCGCGAGTCCTGACATGGCGCACACCTGGCCCATGCGGCATTGCCATCTCCCCTATCCTCCAGTTTAACATGTATATGCCATACCGCCACCCACCTCAGCAGCGCAGCAGCAGAGGAGCAAACCATGGCGGCAACCCACCACACCCTTGGCCCCATTACCACATCCTCAGGACCTGGCATTCCCTGGCTAGTGGCTGACGCATGATCACCTGTGCGCCGCCCCCCTGCTGCAGAGCTTGGGCAGCTGCCAGCCACACTGTTGCGCCTGGTCCAGGAGTATAGCACCGCTGCCCAGCAACGGGCCCGAGCCCTGCACTACCAGGCGCAAGGGCAGCAGCAGCAGCAGCATGGACAGCATGGACAGGTCGCCGGTACAATGCCAGACGGGCAGCCTAACACAGCAGGCCTGGGCGCTGGTTCTGGGCCCAACCTGGCCAAGGGCCAGCAGGAGGTGGCGGCTTTGCTGGGGGAGTTCCGGGCGCAAGTCGGCCGGCTGACGGCTGCGACAGTGCAAGGCCTGGCGGCCCGGTATGGCAATGCCTTCATGCATGCCTACCTGGAGCAGCAGGTGGTCCCGGCGCTGCTGCAGCCGACTGCGGATGCTGCTGCCTTGGAAGAACGGGGCGCACTGTTGCAGGTGCGGTGATCCGTGCGGCTCTGCCTGGCTCCTCTGCACAGGTTCGGTAGCGCTACGTCATGGCTGGCTCTGGAAGCGGCACAGGTAGCTCCAGATGACGTACCTCTGCCTTGCTTGTAAGCATGGTGGCTGGGGAGTGCGCCTCAGGTGCTGGGGTGGGGGTGGGGGGGGGGGGAGGGGCGCGCGCGCCCAGGTATGGCAAGTATGTCAGCCCAGGGACTGTGCTTGCTACCTCTCCTACTGGATTTGCCAAAGCGCTAGGGTGCCCCAATATCTATGGGAACTCAGGCACGCCCTCCCTTCTCATTACTGCGGTGCTGGTTTTCACTTGGTTATGTCTGGTGCCGCCCTGCAGTACCTACATATCGCCTTGCCAGCCCAGCCGGCCAAGCTGCGGGCCAGGTTCAGCCCTGATGCCGTCGGTGCCTTCCGGCAGCATTGCCTGCTGGCACAGCTGGAGAGTGCATCCCTGGAGCAGCTGTGTAGCAGGCAAGGTCGCCACCACTTTGTCTGCAGTGGTGATGGTTGACTGGTGTCAATCAAGCAAGGCCAATTGTAGAGGAGGAGGAGGAGGAAGCAAGGCCGAGGACATAAGCATTGCAGCATGGGAGGTGTGTTGAGCAATCATGCCTAGTGTATGTGTACATCTGCAGTGCAGGCTTGGCGAGGCTGTTGCCAAGCCTTGGGAGGCGGGGGCCGTGGGTCCGCACCAGATCCTCGACCGCATGGAGGCGCTGGTGGGGGAAAGGCTGTGCACTCTTGCCGGCAACCCAGGTGTGTCCTCCTGTCCCACCAACCTGCTGTAAGCTGCACAGCTTACAGCACCTCCTATCATCCTTGTCCTGCTTACTTATGGTGCCTCTGGAGTGTGTTATCCACCAGGTGTGGTGGGATGGTAAATGTTGTAACTCATGTACATGCTCAGCCCTGCTTTGCAAGTACTGCATGTCACATTGCTCCCACTATCGAGTCGCATATGAACGACTGTTAGCTGCCCTGCTGGATGGTGCTGTAGCCACGGCAGCCACTCCGGGAGCAGCTCTCCAAGTCCACAGCCTCCTAGAGACCCTGCTCAATGCTTTCAACACCGCCTACCTTGCCAGCCTGGCAGCGCCGTCAGCGGCCGGGCATGCTGGCTGTGCTGTGGCTCTGGCCGCCCACCTGGCGGGCATGATCCACTCCCACAGGCAGCTGCATGTGCCGCTGCTGAGGAGGGTGGAGCAGCTGGTGCTGGTGGCTGGTCCTGACGGCCAGCTGGACCCGCAACAGGCAGGCTGTCAGGACGCTGCGTAGGGGGAATATTCAGACAAGTTGACAGCTCTTGACTTCTGGCTTTTGAAGGGTTGCTTGGAAAAGTTTGCAAGCAGCTAATCCAGGAGGTCTCAGGATGGACGGGGGGCTTGATTGCCAAGCAGCAAGAGTAATACTAGTGGCCCTCGGCAAGGGCTTGCTGCTCGTGCTGCTCCAGTATCACAAACCCAGTCAAGTGAGCCAGTCAGTCCTTATAGTCAAACCTTGCTTGATGTGCAGGCACTCTCCTTGGCCATGCTGGCAGCCAGCATGGGTGCCATACTCAGCACCCAGCCAGGCCCTGCGCCTGGCCCCCTATTTAGCTGGCAGGCTAGCCCAGCAGGGACGCCAGCTGGCCGGCAAGGCACGGCAGGCACAGCAGGGGAATTGGCTGGGCCCTGCTGGCTGCAAGGCCTCCTCCTGCGCTTGCCACTCTGTAGCGCTGCCCAATCCGCCTGGGCATGCAGATTTGCGGTGGCGCTGCTCAGCTGCCTGCGCCACTTCCATGCTTTCTGCACGCTGCAGCCTTTGAGGCAGGCCCCCAACAGCAGCAGCTGCAGCAATGGTGCAGTTGGCCCAGCAGTTACCGGCACCAGCGGGGCTGAGGGGGAGCAGCGCCTGCTGGTCAAGCCTAGGGCAGCCCTGCCGGGAGCTAAAGAGGGCTGGTATGGGGGCGAGTGGCTGCGGAGGCTGGCGTTTCCGCTGTGCCCCGAGGCGATGCAGCTGCTGCAGTGGATGCAGGTGCGGCTGTCAGTGGCAGAGCTTCTACAGGGAGACGCAAGCAGGACTGCTGGTCCTGCCTGCCAGCCTGGCGGTACCTCCGCGTTATCAGCAGGAGAGCAGCAGGGCCAGCGAGGTGCAGCCCGGGAGGCTGAGCAGGGCTTACCTCGTAAGCGTGCACGGCTCAACCCAGAGCCAGGCAACTCTTTTTGCTGCGGCAGCGGCGCCGGTGCCAGCAGCAGCAGGCACACCTTGAATGACGGCGGCCTGATGCAACAGGTGCAAGAGTTGTGCCAGGGGGTGGTGGCGGGGGAGCTGGGCAGGAGCCTGACACACGAGACCGGTAAGCAGCAGGCACAATCAAAGCATACATTCTTAAGGCCTGGCGAGTTATGCTGTTTTGGAGCACTGTAAAGACAGGTGGCTGTGGAGCAAGCACGGTATAGGTACTGCCTGGCAAGGGTAGGCACCCATCCAGGTAGGCACCCATCAGGCCCTCGGATGGGAGCACGCCGAATAACAAAAGCGCGAGACGCGGCCTGCCATTTGTGCAGGAGCTCTTCAGGGTGACCAACTTTGCTCAGAGCCTGTGGTGCTGGGTGCCTTGCAGGCAAGCTGCGGCTCACAGACTACCTGCGCTGGGAAGCAGCCACACATGGCGCGCAGAGCGACCTCATTCCCCTGTCGGGAAGGGGCTGCGTGGTGCGGCTGGTGTGCGGAGAGTACCTGCGCCTGACGTTCCAGTCAGGGCATCAGCAGGGAGACGGCCGGCAGGACGCCACCTCGGGACGGCAGCAGCCGCAGCAGCGCCAAACCCGGCAACAGCAGCCGACAGGGATTGGACCCCGCCAATGGGAGGCCCCTCCTGGGGCTCAGCAGCTCAGCAGCAACTTGCCGTTGAGGAACGGGACCGCTGATGCCGAGAGTGTTGGCACCCTCGCCGCCCAGCTGTTGCTTCCACTGCTGACCGTGGCTACAGGCGGTGGGCAGCTAGGCGCGCGGAATGACACTGATAGGGCAGGGGAGGGTGCCCAAGGCACTCCTCAGGCCACTTGGATGGATGTTGAGCTGCAACACAGGGGCAGCCCCGAGGCTGCAACACAAAAATATGTCTCGGACAGTAGCCAGGAGATTGAGGTACTTGGCGGCAACGGGACACGAGAGAAAGCAGCAGCAGTGACAGCAGGAGCAGTGCATCGTAATGGTAGCCATGAGAGTGGATGGCCCAGCAAAGCGGGAATTTGCGGCAATATATCCAACTTTCAGATTGCAGAAGCCATGGCCTGCGAGATAGCGGCAGTCCTGCTGGACGCTTGCAGCAGCAGTACGAGAGCGGATGACTACAAAAGCCAGCTGCCTGGTCGTGATTTGCTGGCATCAGCGCGGGTTGGGGCTTCAGCAGGGCAGCATGGCCGGGCGGTGAGCGAGCAGAGGCTGCTGGAAGTTGTGCAGACTGCCTGTGCGTACATGCTGAGGCTGCTGGCGCAGCATGGCAAGCCAGCATGTGAGGTCCAGGCTACGACTGAGGGACTCTTGTTGGGAGCCAGCTCCGCTGACCTTCTGGCGCGTTTCCTGCAGTGCCTAGTCAGGAGCTGCCAGGAAGGCTTGCCCGCATTTGCAGCACCTGCAGAGCCAACAGCAGGAGCAGCGGGTGCGACAACAGACCCTACTGGCAGCAGCGCGCACAGCGCCAGGCTTGAGGCGCCAGCTGCCTTGTTGGCCTTCAAGCAGCAGGATATAGTTGAGCTGGGGGAGCTTGTGGCAGCACTGGCCAAGCAGCTTTGTATGGAGCTGCTGCTATTGCCGCCGCCACTGCTAGGAGGGGCACCAGTGCTGCATGTGATGCCTGGGCTGGCAGATGTAGCTAGGTGGGGCCAGCAGATCGAGGAATTTGTGCAGCACAGCTTGCATGGCACCTCCTCAATGGGGCATGACTTTCTGGCTGAGCTTCTTACGATTCTTTCAAACTATTAGTTTCCATACACATGAAGTGCATGCGGACAATGCGCTCTGCGGGGTAGCTACCCTGAGTATGGCAGGTCCGACTTGCTAATGTTGCTCTGGGTGCTAGTAGTATGCCTGAGCCAGTATCTCTTGGACTGTATTATTTGCTTTGGTACCTTGCAGGGTAACCCACTTTACAGCCTTTCCCTTTGTGCCTTCCACCACCCGGTAAAACTGCTAGCAGCTGTGGACCAGCAGGAAGGAGAGAGCATACATACCCTAACCCCCTGTCGCCTGCTAGATGCTGGCACAATCCGTTACCAGTTGCAGCAAGCCAAACAGGTTTTATAATATCATGGGCCACCGCGAATCGGCTCTCATATGCTGTCAGCTGCATCGCAATGCAAGTACGATCTCATATCTCGTTAGACTGCAGCACTTAAAGACATTTCGTGTGTTGGAACAGCTTCAACTAGAGCACGCAAGGCCCAGACCGCATAGGGTGGCAAAACCTCTCTTTGAGCATGCAATGCAATGGCTTGAAGAGAAATCCCAACGATATTCGCTCCGGCAACCAGCCCTGTCACCCCTCAGGCGCACTGTGTCACCACGACCAAAACTCAAGTTCCAAGCTGTGCCAGGACACACGCACCGCTGACGTCACCTTGCAGCCAACACAAGTGGCCCTCACTCCGCAAGAAGATGCATGGCTGCCTGGTAACCCTCACAAGCTCTGTGTTCCAAGCAAAATTTGCTGCCCACTCAACACCATGTTGCAAAAATGGCACCCAGCCAGACCCAGTAAGCGTATACACCCCGCAGCACCTGCCACCACTCAACAAACTCCACCATGGAGGGCACCTTTACCTCTCACTGCTCGGGGCTGGGCCCCAGATCCCCAGTAAGATCCAGGTGGGGTACCGGATACTTGCTCAGCACACTGCTGGCCCTGCGGCCCAGCATGGGCAGCACACCCCCGGGCGGCTTGGGCCTCGCTCCCTCCGGGCTGGTGGGACTAGTAGCGCTGCCAGCCGAGCTGCCGCTGAACCTGAACATGGGGTTGCCGGTAGGCGTGCGGCCGCCCCCTCCCTGCCTTCGCTGAAATCATCGGCGTGGGAGCCGGACGAGCCGCCCCTGCAGGGGTGGGGTGCACAGGCCGGCGGGCTCGTGCCAAGATTCAAGGCATGCCACTTACAGGGGCTCAACACAGAGTGCTCCGGAGCATACTTGCATGCAGCATGGTCGATGCATTTCGCCCGAATCTCTCTATTCGCACCTGCCACCCTTACCACAACCACGATGTGCACTGCATGAACAACGGGTTGCGGGAGGGAGCCAATCTACGGGTGTAATATGTGGCAGATTCCAAGCTAGTGAGTGCACAAGTGCACAGAGTGTCGCTGGAAACGAACCCAACACAGCACCACCCGTGTCTCCCAGGTTGGAACAAGATAAGCTGGATGGTGAGGCTGGGCAACTACTTGTGCTAGCTGCCCCAAGCCTGGATTTCGCACAGGCTAGGCCGGCAACTTACTTGAAGCTGACGCGCAGCGTGGGGGAGAAGGGGCTGTCAAACGCGGTGCCCCCGACCCTTGGAGTCATTGCCCCAGGGCAGGCCACAAAGGCACTGAGGCCAGCAGGGTTGTACGAGCCTGCAGCCAAGGGCATGGCAGTTCAAGCCCGTCGACACCAGAAGCTTGGGCAGGTACTTTCACTACGACCGCACATACAATGACTGCCGGCCAAAGCTTTGTGTTTGCACACCTTCTGATGACTGCTTACCGCACGCCATTGACAAGGGTGCGACCTAGGAGCAGAGGCCACCCGTCCAGGGCAATGCCCAGGTTCAAACTAACAACACGTCCATAGTACACACCTAGCTTGCCAAGGTAGGTACCTCCCACCAGTCATGCAGGGTCGCTAACGACTCACTGATTATGTCAGGGTCGTCCCCCGCAACCAGCTTGTTAGCGTGCTCCTGCATCACCCTAATCCCTGTGCCCTCGCGGTTAACCTGCATCCAATGAGCCTCAAACGTCAAAAGCTGTCACGGCGACAGTTCTTTTCTCAGAGAGGCCCTCTGCCAAGCAGCTTTGAGTAGGCTGGCTTGACCTCAAGACCAAACCAGTGCCGCAGGTGTGCTTACAACTGCCGCTCGCTGCAGCCTCACCGCCAGTCGCTGGGTGCGCAAGCGGCCCACCGACTGGGATGTTGCCAGGTTCTACCAGGCTTGCAATACCTTAATGGCCGCCACGCAGAGTGGTCAGCACCCCTGGCTAGAGCGACAGGCAGCAGAGCAGGCATGCCAAGCCGGAGGCAGGCTTACGAGTGCTAAGCCGCAGAGGCAAGTCCCAACTTCAATGAGGGCCAGCGCCACCACTACTCTGACCCCCGCGCTATGACTGTGCAAGTGGACCCCAACTAGAGCCAGTGATGACCAGGACGAAAGACCCAGCAAGCCAGCATACCCCATATACCTGAGAGTCTGAGGCAAGTTTAACAAACGTAGGGACGCCACCTGGACTGGCCTCACCTGAACCACCTTAACGGCCAGCGCCCCTCCAGAGGTCTGGATGCACACCACATGGTCGTTCGCCTTGGCCAGATTCTACAATGTTCAGGCGGCAATCCTTGTTCACGTCGCGGGCGGTGCATGCAGAGACAGCGGCATGACTGGCAACACCCACTACTTCCTTTGTGCTCGCACTCATATCTGCGAAAGTCGCTGCTCTGCAGGCACTAGCGACACAATCCTGCCTACAGAGGCACAAGAAGCATCAAGCCCCATCTCCTCTGCATCGCAGTCCCAAGCAAGCCCTGCCTCATGCAAAGCACACATGTCTGCAGAGCACAGCAGTGGTGCTTGCAGCGCCACGGGCTCCAGGCATGAAAGATGCAGTCGCATCTACCTGGTGCGTGGCTAGGAAGATGGCCTCGCTGAGCAAGTCGTCGCTGCCTTCTGTCATGGGGGCCGCCAGCATGGGCACGATGCCTGTAACAAAATCGCATAACAGACACTATAACCGAGTGGGGTTCGTGGCAGTGTGCATCGTGGCGGTTATTTGGCCTCACGAATGGCGCATTCTTGGGCGCCTAGGCCAGGAGGTGGCGCAGTTGTTTGTCACTACGGCTACAAGGGACACGACCTCTGGGCAATCTAACAAGTAAACAGCAGTTGCTCCCAGGTTTGCCAAGCTCTGGAGCGCAGGGGCACTCGGCCACTGCACTCACCCCTGATAACAAGGCACTGCCTGGCAAGGTACTTGCCCTCCAGCCGCCAGCCCAGCCCGTCGCTCCTCAGCGTGGGCACCACCACGGCCAGTATCTGCGAGCAGGAGCGATCAGGAGGATGGCCTCCGGCTCACACCTTCCCTGTGTGCACTGAGGCCCCCGTGCCCGCAGCCAATACCTTGATGATTCCAGAGGGCCGATCGGCAATGACCGGCTGCCTAAGCCATGTACACAGGGGTTGGTCCACACCCCCAGCGCCATGAGGTGCGCCTCACCGGCATGGGTGGGCGGTACTTGGCTACAAGGGAGGCGGTACGCCCGCTCTGAGTCATCACCACAATCAGACCGGCATTGATCTTCTCCGCCGTCCTGCAGAGTTTGGCAGGGAAGCTTGCATTGAATGGCTGCTTGTCTGGGTCCCTTTCCTTTCGGGAGACGCGGGATGGAACCCCATATGGGTGGCATGAATGGCATGGCCTCACGTTCCAGTGGGGAGGCTCAGATGCACCAATGAGTGGAGGCTAGTTTTGCGGCTGTTGTGGTGGCTTTGTGTGGGGTGCGGCCCAGTCTACCATCCCTCTTAACTTCACAGCACGAGTGAGGCCGGTCCCCAGCTTGGCAAATGGAGTGCATCTGACCTTGTGCAGCAACCCTGACTCCCCATGCCGGCCACACTCTCTTGCCTGGTGGCTGAGAGTGCCATGGACTCCAGCCGCTGCACCCTGCTCAGCGGCACGCGCCCCTTGGCCTTCACCATGGTGTCGGGCGTGGCAGCCGCGGCCTGGAAACACACAACCAAGCCCGATGGGTAGGCAACACGTCAACTCCCATCTGAGACTCTCAATTGGAAGCAGGGCCGGAGCAGGTGTTGCAACCCATCCTCCTGCCTTGGCACTTTCCCACGAATTCCTCATACCTCAGGTGTACATCAGCGGCGGGGCCGACCACCGGCCAGGCCAAGCATGCAAGCCATGGCCTCAAGGAGCGACCCTGCCACAGTCACAGTGCAGCAGCTCTACCGATCAGCATCAATGTTTGCATCTCTCCATGCCATACGTGCCAGAGGTGCTTGCCCTGCCTCCGGGCTTGCCGTAGCTGCGGGCGGACGGCCCGTCAGCGGTAAGGCAGGCAGGCGGTGGCCACTCACGTGGGTGGGGCGCAGGACCCTGCCTCCGAGCCCGCCGCCGCCGCCGCCGGGGGGTGTGAGGGGCGCCAGCTGCAGGTTGCCAAAGCTGGAGGTGTACTTGGGGGCGCGTGGCGGCCTGCTGCGAGCTGACGTGGGGCGGATGGGTGGCGAGGTGGGCGGGGAAGGGGCGCCACCCGAGTGGCCTGTGAGGAATGGGGGGCATGTGGTGGGTACCAGTTGCAGGCATTGAGCGCTGAACTGCTGGCATCCCACATTGCACCTCTAAAGGCGGCACATGTTTTGCACCGCCAGGGGCTGCTTGTAAAGCAAAAGCATATACAAGTCACACCGTCACATATGTACTTGTTTACCCGTGCCACAAGGAACTGACGCTCCTGCATGCCCGATGCCACTAACCAACTGTAACATATTCCTACTCTGATGATACCCTGTACTGCCTAGAAGTGTACGAGCTGTTCTTACAGCGAACTCAACTCCTGGAGACTGCGCACAGGACGTCTAAATAGCATGGCGACTTTCGCACCGTTGCAAGACGCAGAACTGTACTCAGCAGTACTTCGGCAGCCACCACCCACCTCTTTGCATGTACGCAGCGCTCCCAAAGCCCCTCCCCATCTGGACTCCATTTCCCACGGCCTGCGCCCCAAGCAGCGGCCCCGTGTCCCCCACCCCACCGCCGCCGCGGCTGCCGCCGCCGAAGGTCGGCAACACTTCGCCCCCTCCCTCCCCCCGCCCGTTGCCAGGCCCTCCCGCCACCCCGTTGGCCGCCGCCATCGCCGGCAGGTCGGGCGCGCTGGCTGAGGCCGCCGCGGCATAGGTGGGTGACACGCCATATGAGGAAAGACCCTGAGGCTCTGGCATGTCCAGGGGGTTTGCGGCTCCCGCCTCCTCCTCTGCGTCTTCTTGATACTGCAGAGATCAGCACGGGGATGGCACCTCCCATCAGGCATGCACGCCTGCGTCCCGATGCTTGCCGCTGGGGTTGAGAGGCGAGCCAGTCAGCAGTAAAAGATGCAGTTTTGGCTGCTCTTATTGCAGGGCTGCACTTGCAGAGCTAATGCCAGCCAGGCAGGCAGGCAGGCAAGCAGGCAGGTGGCAAGGCACAGTCATGCCGGGGGCAGGCCTACATCACCCAATTTCACACCAGGTGGGCTTCATGTGCAGAGGGCAGGCAGCTGTACAACATCACCAACCATGACTCACTATTACTTTCACCTCACCTCTGCCGCCTCCTCAGCCAGGGCCTCAGCGTGGTGCTGGTAGTCAAAGTGCGCCTCCGCGCTGTGGGCCAGGTTCAGCACCGTCCGCACCTGCAACCCCATGCATGGTTCAAAGTCAAGGCAGCCAGGGTGTACCGCAGGCGAGGTGTACCGCAGCCCAACACAGCCAAGGTGTGCCGCAGGCGAGGTACGCATAGGCCCAGCTGTACACACTGCGACAAGGAGTATGTGACTGTAGCCTGGCCAGCCAACCAGAGCACGTTGCTGAGGCGCATTAAGCTGCAGAACCCTGCTGCCAGCCGCCCCTGCTAGAGTCTGCCAATAGCAAGGGGCCGGCGCCAGGCACCTCCCCATCCGTACCACAAAGAACGCCACCCTGGCCTGCAGCTGGGCCTGCTTGAGCACACCCCCGCCAGTACACAAGAATAACCCCCCTTGCCTACCGTCTCCAGGGGGTATCAGTATGGGTGGCAGGTAACGCGTACAGGGAGTGAGAGCTGGGGTGTACAAACAGGACGGGATGCAGGATGAGCCTACCGTCTCCAGGGGGTACTGCCCCCTGAGGGTCTCCGCCCCCAGCATGACCCCATCCACCCCGTCCAGCACGGCATTGGCCACGTCAGTCGCTTCCGCCCTGGTGGGCCGCGGGGACTGCAGCAAGCAGTACACACCCCACGTCACGACACTCACAAGTAAGTGTTGCAACTTTAAATCGCCGATGCCAATAGATACTGTGCAGATGTACACACCCCGGAAGCCTGGCCTCGGGGCTGTGCCAGCAGAGTTGCTGGGGTCGGGTGGCACCTGCTAGGGCGGGCCTGGAAGCAGGAGGGGAGCAACGCCCATGCTGCAAGTGGGGCGGCGTTCAGAGTAGCCACTTCTTCTTGAGCTGTGAGGAGTAGAACTGGATCCTCCAGAGAGCAGAGCGACATTTGGGGCACATTAAACAAGAGTGCTCACATTGACCATGGTGTCCACTATCCTGGTGAGGACCACCGGCTTGCCCATGCGGTTGCACAGGTTGACAGCCCGCTTCTGGAGCATGGCCATCACCTCTGCAGGGGGGTTGGGGGGGGAGGGGGGGGGGGTCCTCAGCTCTCGCCACTGGCGCTGCGTGCAAGAGACAGTCCAATGGTGAAGGATAGCACCCTGCAGCCTAGGCACACTGGGAGGGAGCGGGGGTATGCTGTTGACACAAACCGAGGCAAACCGGCTGCGCGACGCACATGCGCATAGCCTGCGGACTCGGCTTCTTGGCTCACCCGCATCAAAGTCCAGGCCAAGGTTCCCGCGGCTGAAGATGAGGCCATCAGCAGCTGCCATTATCTCCTGGAAGTTGTACATCGCCGCCTTGCGCTCCACCTACACAGCCGGTCGCCGAGGGGTTTCGTGAAGGACATGGGGTGCATGACTGCTATAGTGCTTTGGCTCGCACCTCAAGCAGAGCCAGCGCGATTGTCTGGGCACACCCGAACCTTGCTGCCACACTCGGGGACCATTGGAGCACGGGGCAGCCGCCATGGCCATGCATGCGGCTTGCGATGGAGCAAACCAGCCAGCCGCTTGCCTTGCGACAAAACCTAAGCTGCAGCGGCGGGGAGGCAGCGGCGCAGCTGCCTACCACAAGCCGTGCCCCCC
>BBXU01001995.1:0-10204 GCA_001598975.1 Parachlorella kessleri
AAGCAAGCCCACAGCAGTGCACACCAAAGGGCCATGTTCTTGCCTTGGCCACGATCTTGGTCTGGCCCATGCCCAGGGAGTCCAGCAGGGCTCGGCAGTCATAGATGTCGTCCACGGTGTTGGCATACGACAGGCTGATGAAGTCAATCTCAAACTCCTGTAACACCGTCAGGCAGACGAGGCATGGGGTGATCAAAGTGGTGTGCCAGCTGATGTGCCTCCAATATATATTCCAGGAGCGGCAGCATGCCCTTCCTAGGTCAGGGCAGCCGTGAGATTGATGAGGAGAAGGTGTGCTGTGCTGTGCTGCGCTGCGCTGGGGCTTCCCGTAAAGCCATGAGCCGCACAGTGACAGGCCGCCAGGCAGTTGGTCAGTAGGACACCCCGCAATCCACCAAGGCTAGCCTGACAACGGCATCGCTCACAACCTGTGCAGCTACGCCCGGCACCTCACCCTGCCAAAGGTCCTGATGCACTCCACATCATGCTGAGTCAGCGCCGGCAGCTCCATGTCAGCCTCCATCCCGCTCCGGTGGCATACATGCACCAGCAGCAATGGCCACACATAGATCAAGGACTGCGCTTCCTGTGAGCTCTTCTGGAAGGGGCGCACACCGGCAACCCACGCTAGCGGCGGTGCAAAGCTCCTTATGACCCAACCAGTGGCGGAAGGGCATTGGGTGGGCTATTAATGGCCAGTGGTTGGGGTTGCAGAAGGGCAGACGGATTGATGTGTCTTGTGTGCTTCCGCTGGTATGGGTGTCGCCAGTGCACGAGGCCGGCTCAGGCGCCTGATGAACCCAACAATGGGGATCAAGCCGTCATACATGGTTGTTGTGACTTCATTGACAGCACACGTGCCAAAAGGGAGGGAGACAGTGAACAGTATGGCACACTTAACAGCCTCACACCCCCCAACCCGCCGAGTGAGGCCTCCCTGGAGTCATCCCCAACACGCTTGTGCATCAACCCCACCTTGGCAGTAGGCTGAGTGGTAGGTGCAAGGCATACAACCAGAGCAGCACATACATCAGGAAGGGTGCTAAACTGCCGAACTGCACAAGGGCATCAGCGCACCCGGCAGCCTGCAGGCCGCACATCATCTAAGCTCTAGGCCCGACCACAAGTCTTGGGGCAAGCCCTCCTCCTGTCCTTCGCCTCACAGGCTCACCATCAGCAGGATCATCTCCGCACCAGCAGGAGAATCTCACCACCAGCAGGAGCATCTCACCATCAGCAGGAGCAGCCCATCCAGTACCGCATCATTGAGGGCCTCGCACACAAGCTCTGTATCCGTCTTCTCCTTCACCTGCATAGCCAGGAGGACAGCTGCAGCAACACTGTAGTCTATCCTAGTCTAACAGCGCACCGCCACCTGACCATGCTGCCGTGAGTCCCAGGGGTGGCCAACAAAAAAGCTGCAGCACCACTGTGGGGACAGTACACGGCCCATAGAATGCTCAGCAGCACCCCACAGGCGACGCTGTCCAGTGCCGCTGCGGTGGAGTGCCGTCACATTGCATGCACCAACAGCTCTGGAAAGCTTCCCTGACGGGCTCACACTTTGACAAGGTGGGTGCAACCGCTATCCGCACTCTGAGCCGCGCCGCTGCCGTAACCTGTACACCCTACCAGGCCTGTACCAATACTCTAGCATCGTCACTGGTAGACCACAGAAGAGACTGAGGCGGGACGTGCTATCCGGCCGGCAGGCTTTTTCTCAGCACCCACCTCCAGAAACAGCGAGGCCCCCTCCACTGCTGTGGCCAGGTAGCGCCCCACCTGCAGCGCACGACAAGCCCAACAGGGACGGGCGGTAGTTGGTGGAACGTTACACACACCCGGCTTTCAACCCAGGCAAGCACTGGGTATGGCTGTTCGATTAGGCAGCTTCGGGAGTTCAGCAGGCCCTGGAAACACATGAGGCAGCATGACGGCGGGACCCCACTGTGCTGCATTTGCTATTACCACAGGGACGCACTGCAGGGCTGCCAGGGGTGGCCAGCTGGCCGCTGCATGATATACCAGCGCCACAACCTCCCACACTGGTGCTTCGAAGCCCGCCGCTCCCCCCGCCCCCCACCTCACTCTCTCACACAAGCTGGGCACCACGCCCTCGTGTCGTCGCTCGACACCAACCACCCCCCAAGCTGCTGCCCACGCTCGCCAGCAGGGCACATCCAGCAGCTGGTCCTGCTGGCTTGTGTTGCGGCCTCTCAGGGGAGATCAACCGGATCTGACGTTGCCACCCAACATGCTTGGTGTTGCAGATCCATGCCGCCGGCCTACCTGCATGACGGTGCCAGTCTCTACCAGGGCTGGCAGGGAGGGGTAGCCCACCGGGTACACATCATCGCTGGCCTCGGCAGTGGGGTCTGTGGTCACAGTGATGGTCTGCACGCAGCACAGACCTCGTCCTTCGTTAGGACACATGAACGCATTAGAAGCATACTCCATCTAACGAGGACCCGTAACTGCTCCCCCACCCTGTGCCAATATCTGGCGCCGCAAGCATCCCTGCTCCCCTCCTTGCGCTAACACCTATCCTCAGGTGGGGGTGCTGATCTGGCCTGCCACCTCCACTGGGGGTGTGCCAGCTGGAGTTCAAGAAGCAGCAGCAGCAGCAGCAGCAGCAGCAGCACTGAGCAAAGTTGCAGGACGGGCTGCAGGCATCTGGGGACCGATACCCGTCCCCACTTCCCTGCAGCTACACCTGCCAAAGCGCTTACAAAATGCACTTTCGCATCCCATGGCACAGTTCGGCTTCGGGCATGTGCACATGGCAACTTTCTGTCCTGCAGTCCAAACATCCACCCCTTCCCCCATCCAACTCCTTCCCATAGAGCATCACATCAAGGCGGCTCCCTACCTGTCCCTTCACTGCCTTGAGCTGCGTCTCCTTGTCCACCCACGGCCAGCCCGACTCATCATATGTCACCGGCCGCCGTATGACCATCTCCCTGCCGGTGGTGTCCAGCCACACAGAGCACAGCCGCCGCGTGCGCTGCATGGCCGTGCTCAGGTTAGCCAGAGACCGGCGGTGGTACTCCATCGTGCCCCACTGCACCAAACACAAAGTATTGCTGCTGGCATGCATGGTTGCACCCTGGTGGCTGCACCCTCCGCAGCTGGCTGACCCTGACAGAACGAGTCTTTGGTAGCTGCTGCACAAAGGCTAGGCAGCAACGGCAAGCTTATTCTGCGCCCCAATGCCTGTGCCGCAGAGGGCACAGGCAGCAGGCCAGGCAGGCTAGGGGCATGTCGACGAGCTGCCCCTCCCCGCCCCACAAGGAGCGCATACGGTGACAAGGCTGCTCATGGGCACTCCAACTTGCAGACCCAAAATTTGAGGCGCCATGTAATTGGCCTGCCACCTGCAGAGTGCGCGGTCTTGCCCATCAAGGCCCCCAGTTGCGCCCACAGGTGGCTCACTCCACAAACCCGTTTAGATACATACCGTGAGGTCGATACGCGCACAGGTGACCCCCATCTCCAGCATCTGTGCCAGCACCTCCACATCCTGGCAGGACGGCCCTATCGTGATGAGGACTGCACACAGGTAGGCGCGCCGCCGACTCAGCTGATACAGTGCTGTGCTGCTTGCGCTCCCAAAGGTCCGTGTGCCGCTACAACCAGTGCACACCCTGCAAAACCTTTCTGCACACCACAGGTTGCCCCAGGTGGAAGGCTGCACAGTGTAAGCACTTGTCCCCGCCTCCGCCCGCCCCCTCCTTGGGGTTGTGTTGGCTTGCCTTTGGTGCCCGCTGCTCTCTTGCACAGGTTTGCCTCTAGCGGCTCAAGCACGTCCGTAATGTCCACGTCGTGAAAGAAGTGGTGCTTTGCCTTCACACCAAAATTTCTGCATAAAGCTCCAAAGAGTTGTCAGCAGTGCAAGCAAGCCTACACCCAGCCTATGGGCTGGCCAGCACTGCACACTTACTTCAATACCATGGTGAAGATGCTGCCAGGAGACCTTTGGTAAATAAAGGCCTTCAACTAGCCTCCCTACTGACTCAGCATGGGACAAACGGGTTGCAACCGATGTTGCTCCCAGTCTTTCCGAAAACAAGGATGCAGTTAGATCAATTGATCCGTGATGTCTGTAGCAGCATAACAAAGGGGTTTAGCCCTCCCGCCTGCCCGCCTTCAGGACAGGTTCCACCTTTCGGCGGTCCACGGTGTGTCGTGCGGTACCTCGGCTATGTCATTCACATATTCTAGAGCTCCATTTGCACCCTATAGGGCTGGCATTTGATCCACGCATGCTCGTTCTGGATATTCGTTTGAGGGGGCGCGCTACAGGCGCAACTTGCCAGGCTGGCGGCCCCAAGGTTAGGTGGAGCCAGCCGAGGAGGTTGCCCGCTTTCAGCCCAGAGCACACGTCCACTGGCTCAAAGCGAGCCTGCAGTTATTGCACTGGGGTTGCCGGACTAGGTTCCAAGGCACAGCATGGCACCCTGCTGTGCCTGCGGCATTGACTGCACCCTGCTGTGTATTGGTATGGGTGGCAGACAGTGCGAAGGTGAACTTGACTGTGACAGGTACTGTTGTGCATGTGTGCTTGTTTATGTCGCATCTACGTATGTGCGCTTCATGACTGGCTATAGTTGGTCATTTTACTAACTCACAGCAATTGTTAACACAGATCGTATGAGAACATTGACAGAACACTTCACCAGGTACCCATTGAGAAGCACAGCTGCCCCTTGAAAGATTGAACAGGTTGAGTGAAGTCTGATTTGTGGATGCGAGGTTACTACCAGGTCAGAAGGTATGTTTGTGACGCAGGAAAGCTAGAAAGACTACCGATCATGGCCAAGGAGGCCCCTGAAAAGACATGGAATCCCCAAAATCGTCCCAAAATCACCTATCCATGGCGCAATAGCACACGACTGTCAAGTGCACACATCAAG
Source organism: Parachlorella kessleri (assembly GCA_001598975.1). Lineage (NCBI taxonomy): Eukaryota > Viridiplantae > Chlorophyta > Trebouxiophyceae > Chlorellales > Chlorellaceae > Parachlorella > Parachlorella kessleri. The sequence continues at coordinate 4,914 of BBXU01001995.1, forward strand.
CAATTGCAAGGTTTTGGCAAGGAGGTACAAGGTTCCCTGACTCATTACAGCCAGTAGCCACACCTCATGAAGCAGGCAGTCCACTATACAAGCAGCCTACTCTCGACTCTTCAGCTGCAGCTGGACTTGAAGTGACTGGATGATCTGTTGTGACTCCCGGAGCTCACAATGGCTTGCCGCCAGGTCTTGCTGCAGAGCAGGCAAAGCAGCGCAATAGTGTTAGCCAGTGTACTTCGTTTGGTACAGCATTGCACCCAGTCCTGTCGGTGCAGTCACCCCTACCTCTCACTTTGCACTACCAGCCACCATCAACACATGCATGGCGTAGGACGTCATGCAGCAGTGGATAGGGTTGCCCAGGTGCTCCAAGCTAGGGCACATGCTGGATGCTCACCTCCAACAAGCCTATCCGCTCTCGCTGCAGAGCTATCATGCGCTGCATGGCTTCTCGCAAACTCTCGGCCTGCAACCACCAGCAGCCCGCTTAAACTTACACCCCCTTGCATTCCCATTTCGGCTCAGTAAACAAGCAGGTTGTGGCGTACTGCCAGCGTTAGCAATGACTCGCACAACACACGAACACGGCATCCCCAGGCAACCATCGCCAGTGTCCAAGCCCTGCAAAAACAAGGACCCACGTGCTGCCAGGCGGCCGTGCCTGCAGACCGTGCGGCCACCTCATGCACCTCTACAAACCGCCATGCATTATGCATAAGTCTTTGCACACATCCAGCCCCTTTTTGTGCCGCCCCGTACGCCCACCTTGCCAAACGTCTCGCTCTGCAGCTGCGTTTGCTGGCCGACCTCCTCCAGTTTCGCCCCTAGCTCCGACAATGCCTCCTCCAGGCGCCCCACCCGCTCACGCTCCACCTCCAGCGCAGCGCGGACCTCGTCGCCTTCGTGCTGAGCGCGCTCCGTGCGCTGCGCGGCGTCAGCTGCCTCACGCTGCAGCAGCGCGGAGCGCTGCCGCTCCGCCTGCAGCGACGCGGCGAGCGCGTCGGCGCGCTGCGCTGCGTGGTCCAGCTGGCGCTGCAGCTTGGCGCTCGCGCTCTCCGCCTGGCGCAGGCGCTCCCGCTCCGCCAGCACGGCGCCTCCCAGGGCAGAACTCTGCTCTTCAAGGGCGCTACGGGCCGAGGCAAACTCCTGGCGCAGCCGCTCTTCCAGGCCAGCGGCCTCCTGCCGCAGCTGGATCACCAGGCGGCGCTCAGACTCCAGGTCAGCAGCAGCCTGCAACAGGGAGAGTAGAAGCATGGACAAGCCGTCAAGGAAGGGCTGGAAAAGCAGGGATTCTCTCACATCTGGACAGCCAGCCCTGGCATGGGGAGCTCCGCCCACCAGCGCAGCTCAAAGGTAATTGCTGAGCGATATGCGTCGCTGTCTGAAGTTTACCCAAGCTATCCCATAGAAAGCGCTTCCCCAGCCGGCTGCACAGCCAGCCCTCGCCTTCCCCCCTCACCGGAACTAATGAGTCACCGACCTGCGTGCTCACGCGTGCTCACACAAGGAAGAATATTCCCACCTGGTTCAGTGCCTGCCGCTGCCGCTCGGCCTCCTGGCCTGCCGCCTCCAGCTGCTGCCGCAGCTGCGCCCCCACTCCCTCCCTGTCTTCCGCCTGCGCCCTTTCCGCCAGCACCGACGCCGCCAGCTTGGAGTTCTGGTCCTCCAGGGCAGCCTGGGCGGCGCGCGTCTGCTGGAGTTGCGCCTCCAGGCTGGCGGCGTCTTGGCGCAGGCGCTGGGTGACCTGGCGCTCCGAGTCCAGCTCGGCTTGCGCCTGCAGTAGGCGCATGAAAAAGTTCCTGAAGCGCTGGGACTGCTGGCGTGCACAGGGATTTCATGGGCAGACATCTTCATGACAATATGTCCGGCCAGGGTGTCTCCTTCGACCCACGCCCAACCATGTGGCCCCCCATTATGGCCTCCACCGGCAACGCTGCTACCCCGGCCCCTGCTGCCACTGCTGGCGCAGCGCCTCACCTGCTGCAGGGCCTCTGTTCGGCTGCCTCCCTGCTTGTTTGCCTCAGCCAGCAGCAGTTCCAAAGAGCTCACGCGCTGCTCCAGCTCGACCACCCGACCCCGCTCCTGCACGCAGCACACACAGCCAGTTGCACACTCTGCCCTAGCCATACATGATACAGGCGTGCCCTCATGTGCCTGCCGGTCCTGATCAGTGCTCCTGGTGGTAGGCACCTTGCAAGAACCATGCCCGGAGTCTTGCATGCAAGTAGAGCGGACCTGGGCAAGGGTCTTAAGCTAAACCCGGAAAGAGCGCGAGCATGAGGTTCCTAAGACAACAAAGGCTGATTCGATAGCCTAGCCCCAGTCCGAATACTTCCCACACTTCCTCCGAAACCAGCAGTGTGCCTCGACTCCGATGCAAGGCGCTCGCTACCAGGAGCAGCGCACCCCTTCCCCTTCCTCTAACATCCCCATTGCCTTGAGCTTTCCCAGCACCTCTGGGGTTCTGGCGACACCACCTGCATCACCCGCTCCCACCCACCCACCTGCTCGAGTTCCCCCGCCCGCGCCTGCGCCTCCCCGCTAGCCACCGCCAGCTGTCGTGCCAGCTCGCCCTTCACATCGTCAAGCTGCTGCGCCCGCTGCCGCTCCCCCGCCAGCTCGTGCTGCAGCGCGGACCTTTCCGATAAGGCACGGGCGAGCTGCTCTCTGAGGGCGGTGCTGCTGCTGAGTGCCTCCAGGAGCTGGGACTTGGCAGCAAGGGCTTCCTCACGCAACCGCTGTGCCTGCTGCCGCTCAGAGGTAACCTTGGCCTGAGCCTGCAGTGCCATTGTGTGAAGCGTCTCTGTGGGTAAGGCATCAATTTGGAGGCTCGGGGGGCTGCTGGCATGCACACACATTTCTGTCTAGTCATGCATGGGGGCCATGGTAGGGTTGAGATAGGGCACGACATAACATGCAGGATGTGTTGCTGGCAATACAAAGGTTAGCGGGACTGAGTGGAATGCGTTTGGTGCCACACCCCGATGGCTTCCACACAACATATGCACAGCAAGGTCTCAAGGCAAGCATGCCTCCGCCACTACCTGCGATTCCATATGCCATGCCATGCCTCCCTCCTCTCTCCTTCCCAACCATCTCCTTCCGTCACCATGACTCACTGACCCACCATGTCGCCCTCCACCTCCCACGCAGCGCCACAGCAACTTCCCCCGTTTGAACATCCCACACTCACCGTTCTCAATCCACACTACACAGCCACCCACCTGCTCCAGATCTCGCTGCATGTGCCGCCGCCACAGCCGGTTCTCCGACACATTGGTATCGGCCGCGTACTGCTTCTCCAGCTCAGCAGCCCTTGACACCAGCTCCGCCAGCTGCGCCTCAGCGGCTGCCGCCCTCTGGCTGAGAGCCTCCTCTCGCGCGGCCGCTTCCCTTTCCAGCTGTGCTGCGCGCGCTGTGGCTGCCTCCAGCTGTGCCGCCTTGGAGGCCACTGCCTGCTCCAGGTCCGCCTGCACGCATGGGACTCATTCAGCAAGGCTGAAGCCACAGATGCTAGGGACAAGATCGACGCGATCACAACATACTGATGCTGACTTGACTCAAGGCATGGTATGGCTCCCTGCTGCGCCTGCAGGCGTCGACGGTTCATGCACCTGCTCCTTGCAACTGCTGTTGCAGGATACCTGGTGTTCCCTCCCCATTCAAGCGCATGCCCCCTCTGATCGCAGCAGCCACCTCGTGCTCCCTCACCTGCCGCTGCGTGTTGGCTGCCATCGCTGCCGCAGCCTCTCTCTGGAGCGCGCCGACCACCGCCTGCTCGCCCTGCAGCGCCCGCTGCGCCGCCTGCAGCTGAGCCTGCAGCTCCGCTTGCATTGTTCCAGCTTCTCCTCGCGCCTGCTGGGAGGCCTGCTGCGCTGCTGCCAGCTCCTGTCGCAGGGATGCCACCTGCTGCAGGGCCGCCTGGCTGCGGTCCTGCTCCTGGAGCAGCGCCTGGGCTGCGTCTTCAACCTGCAGTATTGCAAGCGTGGTCAACGCAATGACTATAGCAGATATAGCATGGATAGGACAACCGCGGGCCAGGCGGATCCGCATCTCATAGTTAGCCTACCCTTGACACTGTGCAGGGCAAGTCTGTCAATAAGCAATACACCATAGAACATCATGGCGCTCGCAGCCGGCCGGCATGTACTCAAGGAATTTGGCTGCAAACTTGCCGCCCCTCGCAGCCTCAACCTCACGACATGTGTGACAAACAAGCTCGCACACACCACCACCACGAGTGGCTATGGGTGCACCCCTTGGTATTGCAATGGCACATCACTGTACTCCGCCATTCCCACCCTCCCTCCCACCCACTCATCAAACACTAACCTTGCTGAGCAGGGCCTGGACCTGGGCTCGCAGCCCCTCCAGCTCCTGCCCGTCCTCCGCCCGCCCTTCCAGCACCTGCTCCAGCTGCTTGCCCCGCTGGCTCAGGTCGCGACGCAAAGCGCGCACCTCTTGCTGCACAGCACATGGTGCACGCGGCTGTCGACAACCCAGGGAAGGAGGATGGCATCGCCGGGACAGGTAACTTCATTCCCCAGCAACTGGGGGAAGGCGGGGTTACATGCAGGCGAGCGAGCATGCCAGCAGACCTGGCTGGAGGCAGGGGGCGTGCTATCTTTAGAGTCCCTTGGGAGGAGAAGCTGCTCAGTGACTGCCCATAGGCAGGACAGCTGCCCGCCCATCCTGATGAAGCTCACTGGCGGCAGCATTCTTGCGCGCGCTCGCCCGGCACCCCACCCACCCTACCCCCATTTTCCAAGTCATCCTTAACCCCACCGGACGGCAAGTCCACCCGCCCTAGGGCCACTGGGGTCGCCACAAATGCTTATACGGCTTGGTGCCATCCCACCAGCCATCCAGCCTGCCAGCAAGCAAGTCCCAGCCCTTCACACACCCCTCCCGCCACAACAGTAAGGAAATTCTCCCTGTCAGCAAGTCCCCTCCCCCTCCCCTTCCCCCCCTCTTCCGGTTCAAAACACACCCACCCATCCACCCACCTCCAGCGTGGCAGCCTGCTCCCTTTCTATCCTGAGCTCCTCCTGGGAGCGGGCCAGGCGCGCGGCAGCCATCGCGCGCTCCTCCTGGAACTGCGCCGCCGCCATCGCCAGCTCCTCGGCCTGCGCCTGCTTCATCTGCTGCAGGGCCTGGCGCAGGGACAGCACCTGCGGAGGAGGGCGGGGGTGCAGAGTCAAGGCGGGGTGGGGTGTGTCGCAGCCTGGCAGTCAGTGGGCGGGCACGAAGCCCGTACAGTAGAGGCTGGGGGAGCGAAGCGGGGGGGGGGGGGG